>JAPMOB010251361.1:0-10764 GCA_029875015.1 Lepomis gibbosus
TATATATTAACTTGATGCATGTTTTGAGTCCTCCTTTGGTTTTCCACCCGGTTTATTTATCTTTTGTTCGTCCCACACCCTAGACCAGCCGGGGACATAATGCCTTCTCTTCTCTTTCATTTCCTCTCATAGAGCTACCACTCTCCTACTTTCTCTTGCTCAGTGAGAATCGTGAGCTCTAGCTTGTCCTGCCAGCTAGGATTGGAGATCTATGAGAGATTCTGGTTCTGAATGGCCCATGGGATGAAAGTACATGTAAAAATCTGTACATTCTTGATTAAAAGCCATGTGAAATCTCTTTTCCCTTTCGTCTCCTCAATTGCTATGTTTCCAAAACGTCTCTGGTGAATCTCGTGGACTCGACTCGCAAGCATCGGAATGCACAGATTTGATTGGCTGAGCAGCGTCACATGAGACAATTGGAGCACATGCGATTGGTCTGTGAGTTTCCTGGTCCGCTAAAGCAGTACAGTAAATGCTAGAAAAGCTGCGTGGGTTAAAATAGAAACGCTCTATCAATAAAAATCGGCTGTAGGTCAGCAGTCCGGAGAGGTCTGCCTATTAGTAACCTCTGCTTTAGTCTGTAAGGGTCCACCAACCCAAAGAATCAAAACAGCTTTTCATAAAAATTTATCCAAGTTGTGAATTCTGTCATCTGTAGTCCATCACTCTCTGTCTGCTAACGTCTGCAACACTTCTGTCATCCTGCACCCTATTGTTGTTTTCCTTACATTGCTTCCTTCAAAATAAAAGCGCATAATCTGTCTGTTGTGTAATGACGTGTATATGATATTATTGGATAATTTTTATACAAGTAATATTTTATTTGAAATAAAGAAACTGTTAATAGTAGCCTATTTCAGTTTTGTGCAAGATGAATTCAAAGGCCTGTCCCATATGGACATCTGTCCCAAATAAGGTAGGGTCAATTCAGTGATGTTAGCAAATAAAATTAAATTTAATCAAAATTTGACAGTATTGTCAATTTAGTTCTCTCTTTGTTTCCATTGTTTTTGGATCTTGTCTTTAGTTGACTGATTCATTTAATATTTAATCTGTGGACTTTTAAAAAGTCATCCCTACCAAAATGTATCTCAACTCAGCGCTCAAGGCCCACCTGTTCCAACTGGAGCCAAACCCATCAGGACAAGTAGCCTTGATGTCTGGGTTAAGAGGTGCTGGTCTTTTGCTCATTGAACTTCTGGCCTGGTTGTTGATAATTCCCTTTGTGGAGGTGTCCAAAACCCTTCATGATAACAGAGTTCTTTTAACATTTGCCTGAACCAATATGCTTCAAACTGCACAAGTTACTACTAACCAACACATTCTATTTGCTATGTGAATAAAGCTGCAAAGTCTGCATGTTGAATGCCTTAGGGGAAAACACCCTAAAAAGAATGAATGATTTTCCTATTCTTACGTTTAATGACTTTATTTCATTACTATTAATTATGGTTTGGAAATATGAACATTTCACAAAACATTATTGAGCTGCTTTACTGACAGTGAATTTATAGATTTACAGTAGTCTGACTTTGTGCACTCATTATGCTGGAGCCTATACTGAAATTAGCATTAACAATGTGCAGTGTAGCAGTTCTGACAAAGGAATTTTAGTGAATTGGTGCTTTTTAGTATTCCTCTCATTGAATAAAATATTTGCGTAATGAGGTTTCAAATAGTTCTCTCGCTTCAATATCAACGTCTAGCTGCATATCTATAGTTAATTGCATTATTATGCTTTCATTATATGCTGTCATCCAGACAAAGAATTAAAATTTTAATATAAATGTAATTTAAATGACAATGGATATGTAATTTAATTAGAGACTGAATTGTGTTTTTTGTAATTAAAGTTAGCATCACAGAGTTAGTCATACTGAGTCCCTGACTGGCTTGCTAATTATCTGGCTGAAGAACTGGTTCTTTAATTGGCTGTTACTATTTTGTAACAGTTAACTGTAAAGATCTGTCATTTACATCACAACTAACTTGTTGACTGACTCATTGCAAAACTAAATGTTTGAAGTAAGTAAAAGCAGATGATAACTAAACTGACTTGCTGTCTTATATACCAAGAGACTGACTGAGTAAATCAGTGATTTATTGCATAAAGAGGAATCTTATATTAAGTACTTTGCTTCGCTCCTGCGTCCTTGTGTTGCGGTGACCCAATCCTCATTTATATTATCTTGTACAATTACCTCTCTGTTGCTAGGATACATCTAGAAAACATTTTCTGCTGGGTTGTTGTGGTCCCCAAGGTCTCCAGTGGGCAGACAGGTCTTTCCTGCAAGTTTGTGTATGTGTGTGATTATTATACTCTGTACAGTGGCAGTCGTGACTGTGTTACGCCTGACAACGGCAGAATTCAATATGAGCTGATCATTACTTCCAGACCACATCTTGACATCTTCTTTTCCATTTTCTGTATCTCACTTTTTTAACAGCCCATCTCTCTCGCCATACTTCATGCCATCCTTTCTCTAGAATCCTTTTCTCTACTTATCTATCTATCTCTCTATCACTTGTAACATACTTTAGCTTGTCACTTTACTCGCACATTTTCCTGTGTCTGAACCCCACCACACTCATTCTACTACCTCTTACTCTTTATCTTCCTTTCATAGGACACATATTTTAGATCAGTTAGCAGCACCAAAGTTTTTTCCTGGTTCCAAGTTTTGTCACACATTTCTCCACATTGGCCTAGACTAGGAAACTTGAAATACTGTCCATTTCTTAACTCTTTAAGCGCTAACAATGTTACCCGGGGGCATTTCAATATTTAAAGCGCTACACATTTCACAGACGTTTCAGAAACTGAATGTGTGCAAGAACTCACAGCGAGTCTTTGTTAGAAATGAAGGGTATAACACTTCCTGAAAGCTTGGTAAGGCAGACGCTTTGTGTCTACTCTGCAATTCTGTTCCCTTTTTGATCTTTTTACCTGATTTACTCTTTCGCTCATATTCCCTCTCAGTTTTTCTGTTTCTTCTCTATCTTTCCCATCTGCAATGAACATTCACACACAAAATACATATAAGGAAACAGCAACTATCAGTGGAGACATGCATGGCATCTTGTTAGACTATCATATCATTGCAATTCCCCAGGCCCCTTGTTTGTTAAAGATATTAAACTGACAACATAATAACATTGCAACAAAGCCATCAACAGATAAATCATTACTGTTTCTAACCAATGACAGCTGAATACTTGTGAGAACGGCATTGCAGTGTACACATTTTTGCTTTGCATCGCCTTTATGCAATTTATTTAATTTTTAAACTTGCTTTACTATTCTTCTCTGTCCCTTGATTCCCTTCATCATTCTGTCTCAATTACACTGTGCTCCACATCTCTCGTTTCTCAAATGCTCTTCTCATTTCCATTTTCAACTTTTCACCTCTCTGTTCCCCCGCTCTCCTCCTCAGGTGTACCCTTGTCATTATATTGAGAGTACTTGTTAATTAAGGTAATTAGAGACTGTAATTTATTTAGCAGATAAATGCCTACTTATTGTTGTGTGCTTGTGATGGAGATGTTTTATGAGTGGTGTCAGCAAATATGAATAAAATGTCAAGATCCAGGGTTTTTTAATTAATCTAACATATGATCAGTATTTTACATGATTTTTTATTGTGTTCTGTCCAACCTGTTCTTATCCCAGGGTGTCCAATATGAATGGGTTGTCGAAACCCCTTAGTGTCCCTTTAGTGTCTTTTTTGTTCGTGTAGGCCTCTGCGGTTAAGTTAGCAAGAATAAATATGCAATGTCTGGTAAGACTTTAAAAATAAAACTAGTGGTTAACCTTGTGAAATGACATTTTTAATGTTGTGAAACATCTTAGTTTGGTTTAGAAACCAAAACTACTTGGTTAGGTTTAGAAAAAGATCATGGTTTGTGTTAAAACTTACATTACATGACTTACATTGTGTAAGTTAAAGGGGTATTATGGAGTTTTCAGCGGCCATCAGCAGTGCGGTTTTAAGACTGCAACCTGGTATGTGCTTGTACTTGTGCTCGCTTGAACTCATGTATGAGCATAATCTGAAACACAACTGCTTTCATACAGAGATCCTGCAATAAACGCAGAAACACCAGTCTGCAGGCTGTGACTTTTCTTCAGACATGTTCGGGCTCTGTTACGTCAATATTCCCTGCTCAGAGGCAGCTCAACACCTGTTCCGTACCTTTCATTCAGAGCAGCAAGCTGCATATTTGCACAATCCTCCAGGTGAAACAGGCAGTGACAGTGGCTATAGACAGACAGGAAGATAGCTTCACTCAACATGTGGAAACTCAGGTAAACTCCCACCGCAACCTTACAGTAATATTTTTATCAGCTTGATGTTGAACTAATTCATGCTTGTTACATGTTTTTGTCACATTCACTGCATTTAGTTGATGTGCTACATAGCTCGCCTGTTTCACCGGAGGCTCAGCAATGTAAACAGCTAATATAATATAATGGTTAGTGAGCTGGAATGTAGATTATAAATGAGATCGTTGTCACACTTTATAACATTTAGACTGTAAGTAAGTAACTTTACTGCAGCATTAGTGGACGGGTTTTCCTCTGCGTTGTTGCAGTTTTGTTCCATTTTTGTATATTATGTGGGTCACATTAGTTACAGCGACTGAGAGGTAGAGAAGCTGTTTATTGTCTTGTAAAAGACAATAAATCCAAATTGAATGTTATGAAACAAACAACGGCAGGTCTGAGCTAATGTAGTGTTAGCTGGCTGCCCTGCCTGACGCAAGCAATACCTTGGCTTTCGGGGGAGCTCCCTTTTTTTCACTCTTTCGCTGGGTGGGGGGGATTATTATACACTGATTCTTACTGCGGGATCATTAATAGCTGCAAGCATGTAGGCCTGGCTGTGAAAGTATCAGGCATGTTTGTCTTAGGTTATTATAATAATAACTTCACACAACAGCTGTCTACGAATGACCTTTTTTTCTCCGTGAGAGGGAAGAATTTTGAAAAGTTGCGTGGCGCTGCGGAGAGCCCCCACCTGTAGTAGTGCATGGATCATGTGTAATATTTATCCAGCCAGACGGAATGATCACGAACCGTTCACAGCACTTCGGCCAAACTAGCGACACAAAATCGATCAAATGATCATTCTGGCTGGATGAAGTCTGACGCTCCTGAATTTACGCATTGGATCCATGATGATAGAGAAATATATAAATTAATGACAATAAAGCATGCTCTCAATATTTTAAGACCCCCCAAAATATCACAAATCATGCATTTAGGGGAGCTGAGGCTCCCCCGTAGTTCACACCCTTGGTGAACGCGAGTGGAATAAATATTTTGGTAGTAAATGTACGGTGTCTGTTACTGTGTGTTAGCTTCTCAAGACCAAGAAAAGTCTATTGTTTCCCACCTGCTGGAAAAGTGAAGCCTGTTAGCGCTTAGTTAGCTAACATCTCCCCTCCCCTTCAGACTGCGCAGCTGAGCAGGAAAGCTTCTACAGCAGCTACAGAGCTGCTATGTAACTTAACATTATCTCAATTTATAGAAAGTAACTGGAAGCTGTATTTTATTACTGCCTACTTGTCCAATATTGAAAACATCCGGTACAAACTTTGACTAAACTGACGTAGCCTGCAGCTCTGTCCTGTACAGACTGATTAAATTACTTTTCAGTTTTCAGTCTGAAAAAGTAGTTTTGGAAAAAGTACGGAGGTGACTGGAGGAGCTGAGGTTAGTAAAGCTAATTAGTCCTTTCAAGCTAATGAGGAGACTTTTCTTTTTGGATTTTAATGTGCAAATAAAATGCACCTCAGAAGGGAGAGGTTTCTCATGTTGCCTATTTTTTATATTAATGTCTACAGATAAATGTCAGAAGATGTAAAATGAAGACACAAAAGGCAAACATGAACAGTCGTATCTATAATGATTCTGAGGTCACATTAACAGGGTTTTCCTGCTGTTAAGGCTTAGGGGTGATGCCCAAAACATGCTGTGCCATCAGTGTAAAATCACTATGGAGCAACAGAACCAACCAAATTACTTTCTCCAGATCTAAAGGTTGTAGTTCCTCCAGTAGACTCATCTTTGGCTGGTGGTTATTTATTATCTGCTCTAGCTTTTCCAACTATTTGTTCAGAGATATGGTGAACATAATATGATGTGAAATTACATATTTTTCATTGCAAAACATAAAATTATTTTATTAAAGCTCACATTAAACTGGGAAAACACTGTCACAGCTGAAGCCTTTATTTTTTATGTTGTCAGCACCATTGATTTTTTTGGCTGTCACAGTTTTACAGAAGAGAAAAAAGAGTAGGGTCTTGTGGGGGTTTCACCAACTTTTTTTTTTGATTTCCAATCAAGATAATTAGCTGTGCAGTTGTATGCATTAATCTGCTGCCCGACCCAATAGCTACATCATTGTTCCCATCCCCTGCCAATACATCTCAGCTGATCGAGGTAGTGGCTGCAAGCAAATGAAACATTTAAGTGATATTCCAATAACAACATTCTACATTAGCTGCCTTGGGGGGATTTCCTACTGCCACTAGCAACCCTTTGACTCAACTTCAACAACATTGCCTATGAGAAATTTGTTTTTGCTGTTTTTAACTTTCTTAAACACTAACAACACATTTTAAATAGCATCTTAGTAATGATGACATGAGTGATGGCGTTCACCTGAGGGGCATCAGTTGTGACAGCTCGGTCAGTCGTGTGTCGAAAAGAAATGCTGTAACAGAACAAAGCAAAGAGTGGATACACAAACTGTCATCAGCTTGCTTAAAAAAACTGATTTCATTTAATCAAGTCTGACTTTTTAGAGTAACAAAAAACAATGCATGCAACAGAATGTGGCAGGAAAAAATGGTTTCATTGAAAACATGTCCTAAATAGCTCTGGGTTAAATGTAATAAAGAATGCTGTACATTTGTTTTTTTTTTGTTTTTCTAGGGCTGGGCACATTAATGCATTATCGCATTAACACAATTATTTTATTGCACGTTATTTTGAAAGTCTATTGCTCACTGGCTCTGAATACACATAGGCTTACAGTCAAGCCATAGGTCACAGGAGGGGTGGGATGTTGATCAGCCAGCAAATCACTCACCCAAACATGCAATAGAGGGAGGCTTTGGCAGACTACGTTGGATGCGTGTGGGAGAAGTAGATAAACAAAAGCAAGAGAAGCGATCAAATGCCGAAGCGAAGTTGATAGCTACTCATTGCATGCTGATTAGTATTGGGGAAGATGTTGGTCTTAGGAACGTTCTTCAAAAAACAACGTAGTCACTTGGCCCCACAAGGTTTCTCTGTGCTCCTCAGGGGAACAAGAGTGCAAGTGCTCCGGGAGTAAACAGCAAGTGCCCAGTAACCATGGCAACACTACACAGCTATAGCCTATTTAACTCAAGTTAAAATTACAGATAACTACCTGATAGACCTTCATCTAGTCCTGCTTGCCATGTCAATTCGAAGTTCAAGACAATTCAGCTTCGGTAGCAGGCTGGCAAGTCTGTGAGGTGAACACTTAATCTCACTCTAACAGGGACACTTGCTACTGAACATAGACTGTTAACTGCTGCTCCCTGATAAAAGAAAAATGTTTGTGCTGATAGCTGTTCAGACAAAAAAACAAGAAAACAATTTATATATGTTAAGCAGTTGCTAGGAAGGTTAAATTTTGCGCATAATGCGATTAATCACGCTTAATCGCAGAAAATCATTTGATTAATCTCCCAGCACTAATTTTTTCATAAAGTTCTATAATCAAAATGTAGTTATCTGAAATATAAACTTAAGCAAAAAAAGAAATAAAAGGAATAGTATTTGGATTCTTTTGAAAAGCAGACCATGATCAATAATCTCACAAATATGTATCATCAGGACTTCAGGCAGGTTTTCCTATGCCACATATTTGTCTGTCTGATTCTGTTTCTCTTTCTGCCTCTGTATTTCTTAATCTATTCCTCCACTCGCTCATTTTGTCTGCCCGTGTCTCTTCTTCTTCTCTCTCTCTCTCAGTCCCTCCTGTGGAGACATATCCTGTCTGGTTGATTGTTCTCTTCTGATTTCTTCTCCTTGGGTGGTGCTTGTCAGGGGCGGGGGGTTACATGGGTACATGTGAGTGGGAGTCAAAACAAGCAAAACTCTGTCTTTCAAATATTTTGACACATCACAAGTCTGCTGATTGTGTTTGTGCCTGCCAGAGGATTTCCACATGCTGTTTCTCAGTTTTTCAGTCTGAGGTATGCTACTTGTTGATGCACTTCATCATCAAGTGTGGTTTTCTAGTGTACAGTGCCTGTACACACTACCCCAAAAGGCCTGTCCAACATTTGAAATAATCAACATCTACGACCCCTCTGAGTGGCTTTAGGCCTCCCTAGGGGAGCCCACACCCCAGTTTGGGAACCATTGGGTAACATCAGCAGCTCTTTCATGCTATTGTATTTTGGCGATAATGTTTGCTAAACACATTGCTTAATACTCATCCTAAAAGGCCTTAAAGCTTGCAATGTTGAAACATAAAAACATCAGTAACCGGCGGCACCAGACGTGACCATATTTGGATGAGACAGTGGAGCTAACGGCCATATGTGGAGATAGCTAGCTTGCTTAGCTAGGTGCATCTGTAATTCACTTTAAGTGTCATTTTAACAGGACTGACAATTTTGTCTAGCAAACAACAGTCTTAAAACTAAATGTACTCACCAGAGAAAGTAAACAGCCAACTCCTAATATGCTTTTTCAATGGCGCTGGTTAAATTTACACAGTGCCGTGGGTACCTGTCACTCTAGCCTGATTGACATGTCGCCATGGTAACAATTTGTCAATCATAGATAATCCCGCCCTGAAGCATACTCTACTTTATGGTCTATTTTAAATGGGACCATAATTAGTAAATGAACATCATTTTGTATTGAAAAAGCCATAAAAGTAGCTAATGAAACCATAAACTTATTAGAAAAGTGTTTACTGAGGTAATTATTTAGATGAAAATAATTGCTGGCCGTTCAATAGAATGCAGGTTTAACGGACTTCCGCGTTGGCTTCTCAACTCAGACTGGACGCTTGTTTTCAACCAATTAAATGAGCTAATGTTAGCTAAATTAGCTAGCTAGTTACAGATGATAAAATCTGGCGGTCTGTCTTGTACTTTTATATGTTTATTTGACTAACCTCACCTGCACACAAAGCCACGAGAAAAGGACAGTACTTCATGGCCAAGGAAGACACAAAGCTTCTCCATCTCGGGATCAAGGGTGCTGTTAATCTGAGTAATTATGTTATTGGGGGTGGTTGACATGGTAGTAGATCTATTTATCATTATCAAACCAATTATTGAGCAGGATGGTTGAAAAAAACATTTTGGGCATGTGAACAGGAATGAAAAATTATTTTATTAATTTAATGTGACATCTTATATATGTACGTTAAAGTACACACTATACAGTACATTAATAGCTATTGTTTTCAAGTCTGTTGCCATGGATCTGGTGTCGTGCCTCAAGACTGTCATGTTGTACATTGTTTTTTTTTTCAGGATTTTACGTGATTGTTAGTTAAATACCTCTGACAGTGTGAAAATAAATGGCACCTCTATTTCACACTGGCTTTGCCCTTTAACAGGCTCTGTAGGTTGGATGATTGGATTTTTCAATTAGGTTAGATGTTTTTACTTCAGTGATTTTGAGCATAATTCCTTGAAACTTTGAAAAGTTGGTGAACCTAAAGTTTCCTCTTTCATAAGAGAATCATGAAAATTATGAAAAGTCCCTGATTTTTTAAGAAGATGGGCAGGTTGGGTCCAATAATATTCCACTTGAAATGATTCACATTCCTGTTTGGTCACCATAAAGCAGATTAAAATCTTGCTTTTCTACTCTGCTGCTTTCTCAAGCCTCTGTTTCACGCCACCCTCCACTGTGCTCTTTCTTATGACAGAAATTATGAAAGTAATCTTGAAAAGAAGAAATGACACATGTACAATGATGAGAGGGGACAGGAAAGGTGGTGGGCAGGAAGAGGAGAGAGAGACACGGAGGGAGTTGTGGTCTCATTATAAAGTAATCACCAAGAAGAAAGGTCAGGTGGCTGTTACAACAGCTATAAAATACTGAAGAGACGGGAAAGACAGGAACAGAGAGGGAGAGAGAGAAAGAGACATAGCAGCCATAAAATACTGACAGGAAAGGAGAGAGAGAGAGAGGGACAGTGAGCCAGACGGAAAGAGGTGTAGGTGAGATCAACTTTCTAATATAGCCATAAAATACTGCCAGAAGGTTACTGTCAGGAAGGAAGGATTCTGTGGCAGAGAGAGATTGAAATGGCCTTGGTGCAGTGGCATTATATCATGGTCCTTTGTGGCTTTCAGGTAAAGCCCCCATTTCTGGCTTTTAATGCTAATAAAGCCCCTCATCTAATGAACGTATTATATTCCCAACACACCAAGGGGGAGATGAATTTTTCAGTGACCTGTCAGGAGAATTCACATTAATGTCAGGGATAGGTGAGGTAACAAAAACATAACAAACTGATGGATCCGCGTGAATTCCATTAAACTCAATGCAAACCATGTACAACCTAAGACACTTTCTACATCACTCACAGATCAGAGTGCTGCTCAACAGCAGTGTGCTCAGTGGTGCCACTTTTGACTGGATGCTGTATTGCAACACTCTCATGTATCAGCAGGGCCGTGCAGAGACCTTTGGAAGGGCAGGTGCTCAAAGTATAAAAGGGGCACATGGAACAAGGATTTAAATAG
>JAPMOB010251364.1:0-49007 GCA_029875015.1 Lepomis gibbosus
GTGTGTGTGTGTGTGTGTGTGTGTGTGTGTGTGTGTGTGTGTGTGTGCGTGCGTGCGTGTGTGTGTGTGTGTGTTTGTGTGTGTACAGGCTGCTGCCTTGCCTGACACTCTGGTGCACTTGCGCTCTCTTTCCCCAGCCCTCTGCGCAGTCAAGGAGACAAGTTCTGCCACGCTCTTATCTGTCACACTGGCTGCTATCTCTCTCTCCCCTTCCTGTTTGCCTCTTCATATGCTCTCTCTCCAGCACTAGGGATATTATTCATGCCACTGAAGGAGAAAAAGAGGGATCTCTCTCTTCTGCTTCAGAGAGGCTGCAGTGAGCCACAGCTCCTCCTGCAGGTGAACCAAGGACGAAAACATACGGGGACTTACACATGCACACAACTCTCCACAAGCAGCATACACTGCACTTGACAAAATGCTTGGCCTTTGCACTTTTACCTGATAATCAAGAGGATGCAAATAACAATAAAATTAAGATGGACAACAAAGTAACCAGAAAACACAACATAAACATGCCATTAAGTGTAATTGCTGGGTGGCCATGACAAAAACTAGCAGGCTGGCAAAATGGCTAGACCGCTGAGGCAGAAACACAACAGACAATCTGGGGAATGAATGGAAGTGGGCTAGTATATAAGCTAATGGGCTGATGGGAAAGTGGGAACGGGTGTGCATGGTGGGCAGGGCAGATCAGGTGATGAGGAATGGCAGGATCACAGGGTTAGTGCAGGTCGGGTGGGAGGGACAGGATCTTAAACAACAGGAGAGTTAGTACATGGCAAGGGAAGAAAGCAGGCAAGCGAAATGTGAGGCTAAAACTTGGCTGACATTGTGACAGTTAAGTCCATTTGAGGCCTATATCATCTATTCTAGGGTGTGTCCTCGGCTGCCTACATTTGCAAACCATGCATTTAAAGAATTAAATGTGTGGGAATTTTTATATCGTTCAGCGGCTAGAATAATAAAAGACCTGAACGCACCACCTTGGTGAAATTATATTGTTCATCTGCTAAATAGAGCCACTCCTCAAACAGCATGATCTTAACATTCAGTGGCCATGTGCACAGCCTCTCATTAATCTAAATGAGATGTGTTTGTTCCCTTTCTTAGCCTCCACACACATTCGAGCCACTACAGTTTGTTTAAATATATGTCACAGGCGTCTGCTACCATCGCGCATCTCATGGACGCAGGTTCACACTTGGATATTACCTAACAGGTTGGGAGAGAGTGGTTTTGTGTTCAGCCGTGCACCGGGGAATCAGATGTGCACAGCGCTCTCCGGAGGGACTACAAGGCAGAGCGGGGAGGGATACATGGTTCCCATGACAACCTGAAAGGATGGAGCCCTTGAAGCATTGTCATGTGATGTTTAAGATCTCAAGAAAGGATTGTTTATTACATCTATAAGTACTGTGTGACAACATTTTGGCTTTTTTTCTTTTCTTTTTTTAATTATGCAAATTAATTAATTAATCATTTAGTTATTTTAATCCAGTCATTCTGAATACCGTTACAGTCACCTTGTCTCTGCCATTCTTGCATCAGTATGGCAACACAAAATTTATTTCTTCTCTGCGTAGTACATATCAACATTCAATAGTGTTTGTTACCTTAAGATGAATTTTTTAATATCTTTGTCTAAACTCATGCAAACATTGTCTTCAATGACTTCAATGCATGACATAGTGGCCTACAACATGTACCCATATGGTATGCATTGGTCTCCATTTTTATTATAATTATATACATATACAGACATTCACATGTGGTTTGTGAGTAAAAATGATTTCTAAAATTCCTGGTAGTTAGCAGTCTAAGCACAAGCTTACAGTGGAGGCCAGTGTACAAGAGTATTTGATGTGGGTCTATGGGCTTGGAGCCGACCACTGAATTGGTCTCTGTGACCTGTTTATTTAGGTGGCAGTGTGGCTGTAGAAACAACTGGGAACTTTAACCCAAAGATCTGAGAAAGGCCCATGTTAGACATTTGGTGTCCTTATGGGACCTGTACGATTAAAAAACTTCATTCATTCTATTCTAAGAGAAAAATACAACTAAGAGCAATGACAGATAAAACATTTCACTGTAAAAGTATGTTTTTTTTAAATATCAGAAGCCTCTTGATTAAGAGTGAGTAAAACACAAATAAATGTTACAGACACAGAGGTCTCAATTGGTGTTCTCAATTTGTTTTTGAAATGTTTATTCTGGTAACCAAGTGTTCATCATTCTCTAAATTACAGTGTTCCTATTCCTTAGCAAAATGACAAATTAGGCTTTTATTTCAGTTTAATCCGCTTTAAATGCCATGCAGATTGTGTGTATATACATATACATATGTGTATGTGTACATGTGTAAACTCAAAGCATATAAAATTATTAATTACTTATAAACATAAAAAGTTCTATAAACTTGAATTTTCTTGTTGTAACCCCTAACTTTGTGATTCCATAGTCCAGATGTTTTGTCATAATTTAAAGTTGGACATCTTAAACTATCAAACAACTGGTGCGGATAGTTAGCCGTGACATGAATCATTTTTGAGGACAATGTTGTTTTCTAGCGGAGAGGCCACAAGGAACTCTGTGCCGCCTGAACCTTTTTGATCATGGCATTTCTTCCCCTCGGGACTTCACGCTCTTCTCTTCCACATCTTCAATTTTCTCCCCGTCGTCTACATTTTCTTCCCTAAATCAGACATGTTGGGTTAGAGAACGGCTATATTGTAATTACATCGAACTTTTACTTGGCTACAGTATTTGTCTTTTTTCACTAAAGGCTGCAAGAAAAGCTCAGAAAATTATGTAATGTAATATGACCAAACCACATGAAGTCCTTGGCTCTCCAGCTCCAGTGCTATTCATAATTTTACCGGACACAGTGTTATTACATAGTGGATGAACACAAACCTTGCTAAAAATTCTCACTCTGCATACCTGCTTTGCATGTCATTCTCATCTGTACTGTCCTCAGAGCTAGATGATGTTGATTTTACTTCAACTGCTTCTCCATTTTCTTCAACAAATTGCTCCTTCAAGCCGGCTTTCATCAGCGTCTTCCTGTATGTCTGCTCTGCATGAGCCTTTGCATTTTTCTGCCAGTAAAAACTCAAAGTTATGCTGGATGCCATGTACAATGTGATGTAATCTTCTCAGCTTTACTACCCACACTTACCTGTTTCACTTGTTCAAACAAATAAGGGCGTTCTCTAACTCGTGCCTTGATATCCCGTAACTCTCTCATATACTCTCTCATCCTTTGTTGGTCAGCCTCCCTTCATGTAAAGAAGATTATAGTTTGAACTACTGTGGAAGGCGTGTGTGGTTGTTGTGATGCCAGTTGCAAAAGTTGTAAAATTGGGAGGATGAACGGCCTCAGTTGATCAGTACTCACCTATGGTGCTGCAGTTTTTCATTATACACCTCTTTCAAGCTGTTGTGTGGGTCCAGTAACTTTGCATGGAGTGTGACTGTCTTCTTCATGGCCTGGGATCTCATTTGGTACTTCCTCAACCAGTCTGCACTCTCTTGATTCTTGCCATCCCTCATCTCCATTGACTTTCTGTGACAGCAAAGAGGATTTAACTATTTAGTGTGTAGAAACTATACAGAGGAAAATTCTACTGTCTGAAGTGCTAAAATAATCCATGTCACCTGATGGCCATGCAGCGCTTCCTCACAGCATCTGTGATGTATGTTGGGAGTGTGTCTGTGGACAGTGATGTTAAGGCCCCAAGTGACTTGCTTCTACTGAGATTACCTATTTTTGGTACCTGTAGATGAGGGGGGAAATTGTTAGCTGAAATACCTCAAAACAAATGTACTTTTAAAATTTAGACTTAACATAACTACAGGGTACAGTCTGAAAACCATCAATGTACATATCAGTCTATAAACTGATGTAAGAATGAGGGACTTTATATAGACAGATGACACAAAATAGCATGAGTAACTCTTCTTTAACTGTGATCAAAACCAAATGAAAACAATTAAGACTTATTTTTAGTCAGTCATTTGTTTCAAATGTAAAAGTACAGTAGGAGAACTGGAGAAGACAAACTTTGCCTGCCAGTCAATACATAAATTGGGTGTAAACGCCCTCAGTAATTTCTAGTAATAATAGATTTCTTTCCTTCCTTCCTTTCTTTATTTCTAAAATGTGGTTTTCAGCTTTTGTTTGTATGGTTGTACATTTACTGTGAGAACAATCCATATCATACAATAACCCATCTTCACAAGATTAACAGAAGGTTTTAGGACAGCACAGAGAAACCACATAGTATAAACGAGTAGGCTTCTGTAGTTATACACTTAACTATGAAGACATTTTGTAGAATTACCTGTGATGTCTAATTTTACAAATATCTACAAATAAAGTAGCTATGTATCTACAGTTGCTTCTTTACCTGCCACACCTTCAGCACAGGAATAAATATATTTTTATATGGCATTAGTTAAAGCAGACTCTGGAGAACTCCAACAACATGACAAATACCATTATATGGAGTGACCAACGACACAGCAGGTAACTAACTAATAGTAAGCTACGCTGTGGGATAACATACTCACGTTACTGTTGCTGCTGCAAAGCTAACATGTGGAGAGGATGAGACGGTCCCAGAGCCAGCACACTAGCTCCAGACAGCGATATTCACAACTCCCCTACTACTATAGCTAACATCATAAACACAGCATATCTTGGCAAATGAAAAACTAAGCTGAAGGTCTGTGGGCAACTCATTTAACGTTACCTGACAAACAAATCATGGCTAGAATAGTGCTGTGTGGCGGGGCCACTTTGTTTGTTTCCCATTTACAGAGCCAGGGCAGAGTACAAACACCAGATATTTTTCCAGTGTACACAGAGCAAAGACAGCAAGCGGACCGTTAGGAGCTACATTTTACAAAAAGGTGTATTGGATTAGAATTGCTTACCCCACCTTCAAATCAGAAGGCTCTGCCCATAAATGTCTGACATGGTTTATAAAATAGATTTCTGGTATAATTTTGGGAATAGCCAGCAGATATATGAAAGAAAGACAAAGGAGCTTTTACTGATCACAAAGTTCATTCTACTGCTTTGGATTAGTGTAAACAGTTATTCTTATGTAATTAATGTTATAATTATTTATACTCTGTAATGTCCTTATGTGAATCATCCACCGACACAAATTTCAATGAACATACGATAGGGATGGTCTTGTGAAATATGTGATGAATCTCATATTCCTGCTTGAACTGAGCAAAAGTGAACAAATATCATATGGTTGTGTGTCAGATGCTGTCGAAATGGGACTTGAGTTACACTTGATAAATGTGGGGGAGAAAGTTTGAAATGCCACCGCTCAAGGGAGGGGAGTATTCCCTCTATGAAGAGGGCCCACTGTACGTATTTTGAATAGGTTTACAGTTCCACAACTGAAGGGACTGATCTGAACAGCCTCAAAAAATAACATACAAGCCGTTTTATCTTAAAACAAATGACTCCCAGGAACACAGGATAAAAGTCAAAAACACTTCATAGTGTTGAGTGTTACACAGTTTTTAGGATAAAAATTGTAGGATAAACATCTGTTCTTATCAGGCCGGTTATAGTACATCTGGTGCACTTAGTGAGGAACTTTATAAATGAACAAGGATTTAGGTAATCAGCACTGTTTGTCATCTAGAACATTAAGGTTTTTAAGGAAGGCTAGTGATTTCCTACCCTCCATTAAAGAGAGATGGATACTGACGTGATAAAGCGGTGGGTGGATGTGTCTTGAACCTTCCATCAAGCAAAAAAGTAATTTAAAACTATAACGTGAAGCCATCTGGTGCTTTGGAGTCCTGGATGTCTTCTTCTTATGTAATTCCTTGAGAGACATTGGCTCTTCAGGACAGGCATTATTCTTTACATTTATTGAATATTTTTTAGATAGTCATTCATTCATTCTCAGCCTACAATAATTACCACTTCTGACTAATCTGTTGACCATGAAAGTTCTACAACTTGAATTATATAATTGAAATAAATATAAATAATCAAAGCAGAAAATTGAAAACTATATAAACTAAACTCTAATTAGCTCATATTATGACAAGTAACTAAAATCAAATTACACTAAAGTGAATGAAGGAATATCTGCAACTAGAGAATAAAAAACAATGAAACATTTTTTTTATCAAATTCTCAAAGTAAACAAAACAACAGGTCTGGGTAAAGACAATATTTTACCTGTGAGTTTTCAAGGCTCATCCTACTTTGCCTTGTGGGGAGAGCGGATGTCCTCAGAAAGAAGGGCTGACATTTGATCACATCTTTAACATCTTTACTCTGTGTTTTTCTCAGCCCTTCTGTCTGCAAGGCTTTGTGTAGCCTGCTGAAATCAGGGACCTGATGGATGATTTTTGGCTGGAAGCTGGGCTTCTCATCCAGGAATCCCAACTTTTCTTTCCTGGTGCGCTCAGCAGTGCGAAGTTTCGGTCTGCCAGACACAGTTGGATTCTCATGGCCCACTGTTGTCCGTGTGGAGGCTTGGCTGCAAAGCTCCTGTTCTGCGCAGAATTAGTACAGTAGAGGATGAAGTCATGTCAGTGCATAAAGTGTATCAGACATGCTGTATACATGCATACTGCTACTATAAATCAAATAAATCAGAAAAGGAAACCCACCTTTCAGCTCAGAACCTGATGAGTCTTTTACCTCTTTGTGACGAGGTTTTCTAACAGTAGCAGCCTTGTTTTTCTGATCATTTGAGACTTGGTTTAACATTGCTGTCAGCTTCTCTCTTTTCTCCTTTTCTCTCTCTTGGAAACTGAAAGGTTTTTGAATGGAGAGCAAGAAGTCCCTCCTCTGCTCACGGCCCTGTTTCCTCTCCTTCTCTCTCAGCTCCACCATTTCTTGATAGAGGGGTTGAATGACATTGCTCGGGGCTGGGAGAGCACAGAACTTCTTCTGACACTCAACCTCTGCCTCCTCCTCCTTTCTCATCTGTGTTGTTTTAGATAAAGCGAACCGCTCACACTGTTGAGTCCTGGCAGGAGTCAGCATGGACGTCCTGTTTGTTGGAGATACCCAGACTGCAGAAGATGAGTTAGGCCTCTCTGACTGTCTCGGATGGTGCAAAGTCTCTTTGTCTGAGGTCAAGAGAGATGAAGAGGTGGATCTCACCATTCCCACTTGTCTGAAAGAAACAGTAAAGACCGGTAAAGAAATATATATGTTAGATGAAAAACATTAAATACATTTGAAGAAACCTACTCGGCCTGATGGTTCACTTCATTTTTATCACCACACTCTCTGTCTACATCTGTTGACAGTAGAGTGTTCTGATTTATCCTCCTTTCCAGCTCCTCTCTCTGTCTCCTCTCTGTCTCCTGCAGCTGCTGCCTGAGGTTTTTACTCAGGGCCTTCAGCTGCTGCTGGAGCATTAACTCTGATCTGAGTCCATCTTCCAGCATGGTCTCCAGCTTTGACATATTTCTCTGACCTGTGAAACTAACAAAAAAACAAAACAGAGAGAGTCCAATCCTGTAAAAAAGTTTAGTGCTGAAATGCTTAATCAGATCCATTTGTCTACAAATGGAAAGTTAATTGACATAAATTTTTATAATAAAAATAAAGTCATTTATCCAGAAAAAAAAGTTCCTATTTTCCCATTATATTATTATTTTTTCGATTACTTCACTGTAGCGAATTCTTACACAAAATAATGGGATGTGATCTGTAACACAATAATACACATTACATGGATGGAAATAAGCATGGACACAGAACATCTTTTTTTAATCTCACAAAATTCATACTAGTCTAATTATTTGATCTCTATACTTTTTTTAAATTTGAATTGACTAATAGTTGAATAACATTTTAAATGGAGAAGAAATGATCAGTCAATTACTTGATGGTGGGCAGAAAACAACTGTTTCAATAAATGATTATTCTTTTATGTAAATTTCTGAATCAAAAATGTAATGTCAAAAATTCTCATGATCCAGCTTCTCAAATGTGAACTGTATTGTGGTTATATTAGTTGGGAAAAAAATACATATCTTTGAGTTTAAACTATTGATAATACACAAAACATGCTATGCAAATTTTTCACCACTGGCTCTGGGAAGCTTTTTCACAATTTAATCTATAATGAAAATAACTGTTATTGATTTGCAATTAGGGTTATTTGTCACATTACAACAGGCTGTAAAAAGAACTTTAGTTTGTCCCTTCTGCTACGTAGCAGACAACATACAGTAATATAAAAGATCAGAAAAAAATCTACGTTCAGTGGAGCAGTGCTGAGGATGAATTTGAGTTTCAAAGTCTGATAGCTTGGGGGGAAAAGCTGCTCTACAGTCTGGTGGTGTGGCCACAGAAACTCCTATATCTCTTCCCAGAAGGCAGCAGGTTGGCTGGGGTGGGTCCTTTAGTATCCTTTGGGCTCTGCATAGGCACCTCACCTCACCGATATGACTGATGCTTGGGAGATGGGTACCAATGATCTTCTGAGCAGTTTTAATCACCCACTGCTAGGGCTGGGCAATAAAACAATAATAATAATTATCGCAAAGTAATTTTCCTCAATAACAATTTTAAAAATGTTCAATAGATGTTTGATTGAATTCATTTGAATCACAAACAAATCAGTACTTGATTTTTCTATTAAGATATTTATTTTGTTGAGGGCAAGGGAAAAAAGATTTTACTTATTTTTACTCATGCATGTTGAAAAAACCCATGCAATCCACATCCCATGCCAGTCAGTCAGGATGCTTTCTATTGCTCCTCAGTAAAGATGACAAGAACGTGGCACAGGAATTTAGCCTTTTTAAGCTTTTTTTACAGTCGTTTTTGAACTTTCTCTTCACCAGGGTGGAGATGGTAGATGACTTTGTCAAGAACCTATTTTTCAAGGTTTGGTAATATAAAAAGTTACTCCCCTTCCAGTCTGTGTGAAATGGTTACCGTGGCAACCAGACCTCCGCCGGCTCTCAACACAGTGTGCAAGATACAGAGTCAGGACATGTTCAGTATGTATCGCTAGCTAAGCTAATTTTCTATACGTATTTACTTTTAAACTCTATTTACTGCCACTTAAAGACCGTTATAAAAAAATATAAATGACGAAATTCAAAGAGAAAGTAATAATGAGCCGCCAACCTGGTAAAAGACGAGTTTTAGAAAGTGTTTCTTGGCGTCGAAGCGTCTTCCAAACTCGTATATCTCCGCTGGCAATATACACTACTTATTCGGTAAGCTTATGAGTTATGTTGTTGAAATGAAGTTGACAGAGTCTCTGTATTATACCTGAGACGACGCAACTGTCTTTTACTTCCACTCGCTCACACTTTGGTAGAATTAGCACTGTTTGTGGACAGAAGTCGCAACGCCAGCCGCGACTGACGTCTTCTGTGATTGGACGCGAAACCGGAAGTACTTCCTCTGTGCGTCTTGTCAACACAACATGGCTGGATTACATGAGGGACACAGCTGCAGTTATTAGGACACGTTCAAGGGGAAATGCCTCTTTGATTGGCATGTGAAAGTATCCAGGCTCCAAAGTTGGACTGTTTTCTCCTGTTTACTGCGGGGCTTGTCCCATATGAAGACAGAGTGAAGACAGAATCATGCATAAGCTCACAAAGCCGATGCTGGCCCTTAACGGTCTTGGCCGGTGTTATATTGCAGAAAGGCATTTATCTGCTATAAAAATCATTAGCCGAGGATTAGTGTGTTCAGAACATGGGGAAGACTCTGGTAAGCGCGAGGTATATGACGTTATCATATCCGGGGGAGGAATGGTTGGATCTGCAATGGCATGTTCTCTGGGTGAGTGACTCCTTCCCAACACCGACTGTGACTTCAGCTATTATTAACCTGTCAGATTAAAAGTAGTGTTATCAGGAGCTGTTCTCACTCACCCAGACCTACGTCTCTTTTGATAATCCCACACAAACCTGTTAAAATTACTCTAAAAACTACTAAAATTTAAACTGAGATATGATGCAATGCGAAAACGAGTGAAATTTTATCATACCAGAAACTGTCTTAACCCTCAAGGCTTCAACATAAGAAGAATGCATGCAATTATGGTAATGCAGCTGAGACTCTATCTTATATATGTGATGCTGTCATTTTTATATATATGTATGATTTTTTACAGGCATGGATCCCAACTTGGCGGGTAAGAAGATTCTCCTGCTTGAAGCGGGGAATAAGAAAGTGATGGACAAGGTCCCAGACACCTACAGCACCAGAGTCAGCTCCATCAGTCCAGGCTCTGCCACCCTCCTCAGTGGTACAATACAAACTGACACACAGGAACATCACTTATTCGGTTCTTGTTGAAAGGCTTTGTACATTTATAAAAGGGCAGTTTCACCACAGGCACAAAGTAAATCAAAAAAGTTTTTTCTGTGGTGATTATCGCCCTCCCTGTGAGAAGCATTTGGTGCTAGACTATTAAATGGCTCCCACAAGGTAAGCTAGGGATCAGACACTGTCGGGTCACCTAGGCATAGCAGGGATCTTATCTGACCTTAATTGTTCCTCATGTGATAGGTCACCTGGGATGTTTCCTGACTCTGCTTTTTTTCTTACTTACATTAAGGAGGTGAGTTTTTCTATAGCCCAAACTATAGTTAAAAGCAATGGTGGAATGTAAATAAGTTTATTTACTCAAGCACTGTTGTTAAGTATAATTCTGAGGTACTTCATGTTACCTTCTACTTCTACTCCACAACGATATTGTACTTTTTACTCCACTACATTTTTCTGACAGCTAGTTACTTTAAAAATTAAGATTTTTACATAAAACATATGAACAGCTCATAAAATAGGATGTGTTGTTGTAAACTAAACTGCGCAGCAGTAAATGCATGTACAGCTGAAACAATCAATCAGTTAAAATTAATTGGAAACTATTTTTCATGTAAAAACATTTCATGATTCCAGCTTCCAAATCTGAAGATTTGCATCTTTGTCTTTTAAAATTTTAATAATTAACAACAGATGTGAGATTTAGACTGTTGGTTGGACAAAACAAGCATTGTGAAGGTGTCACTTTGGGCTCAGTGTAATTGCGATGGGATTTCTCACTATTTTTAAAAGAAATTTACAAATCAATCTATCGATTAATGGCGAAAATAATCAGCAGATTAAGCCATGATGAAAATAGTCATTAGTTGCAGTCCTATTCACAATATTATAACATTTTCATTAGATCCACCTCAACCAACTACAGCAGTAAAATCATACTGTCACTTCAAATCATCAGTAGTAATAATCTAATGATACATTTTTAATAGAATAACATTTTTAGCATTTTGCTGAATTGAGTACTTTCCTGATTGTACTTTACATATTTTTACCATATGGTTTTCCCAACACCTTTGGGATGAACTAGAATGGAGATTGCGAGCAATGCCCTCTATTCCAACATCAGTGTCTGACCTCACAGACAAAGAACAGATAAAAATTCCCACAGACACACTCCAAAATCTTGTAGAAAGCCTGTATAGGTGTCAGAGTACTTTTGTCCAAGTGTACGTCTCACCAATTAACCTTATGACAGTTTAAGATACAAAAAATACAGATTAATTTTCAAGTGTATATGCACTGTTCAAGTGTTTGGCAAAGATGATGGTTGTTTTCTCATTTACCCAGATGAAAACACAGTTTAAAATGTCTAAAAAATGATTCATCTTTTTCATTTGAGGTAGTCAAATAGATATGGATTTTTTTAGACATCTACATTTATTCTGATTCCGGTCTTAAAATAATAAGTACAGTATGTGGTCAGTTAAGTAGTTCAGTGATAAGAGCATGGACTATAACAGTTAGGACCCCCTCAAAAATAAAATGGTCCATCTCAAAGGGTTTAATAAACTTGTACAACAACAATTGCAATATCTCTCCAGTAGATCACATATGTCAATGTAATAGTATTTGACAATAATCTTTGCACAGCTGCCAGCGAGAGACAGAGAGGCAAAAGCTTTGCTTGACATCTCAAATAACCTCCTTCACGCTCTCGCATTATTTGCATAATTTATTGACTTTACAGGGTTAAGTCCTTCATCTGAATATAGACATCTGTTTTTGACATTGAAATGTCAATTGGGTGGTTATAGAACTTTCCCACTCACAAAACTTTAACACAGCATATCTTTTTCAGAAACTCTACATTGTGTTATAGTTTTGGCGTATTGTTTTGAAAATAATTAGATATGATTTTTGCAATTAACGGTTATTTTTATTATTGATTAATCTGTTGATTATTTTCTCTATTAATCGAAAGCCCAAGATTACGTCCTCAAATTTCTTGTTATGTCCATAACCCAAAGAAGTTCAGTTTAGGAGTAAGGAAACCAGAAAATATTCACTTCAAAGAAGCTGAAATCAGATTTTTTGTCCACCTAAAAAAATTACTCATACCGATAAATTGATTATCAAAATAACTGATTAATATAATTGCCGACAACTAATTCATTAATCGTTGCAGCTGTACAGTGTATGCTGAACTTATAGCATTTAACACAAAAGCAAACAATCAGTAGTAGATCAATGAATGATTTCCAGTATCTTCAATATCATCTTGTCCCTTGACAGACAATTTTACCACAAGTTTGTGTGCTCCTTTAAGTTGTGTTTTATTGTAATGGGCCCTAATCTGATGAATGGAAAACACATCCACAGTACGAGATTTGCGCACTGATCAGAAAGACTAGTTGGGCCAATTTCCTACTGATCTACAATCACATTTGTTAAATTTCACCAAATTCATGTTTTGAATTTCTGAGTATGATAAGGATTATTTGTGAAACACTGGCATACATTGTTTTAAATTAGCATTGTGATTGTTTTTTTTAAAAATGTGTTTGTGCACACAGGTATTGGAGCATGGGAACACATCACGAAGATGAGATGCAAGCCCTATAAAAAGATGCAGGTATGTTGATCGTCAGCTTACCATACAATGAGTTTCTTTTTGAAATCTGTGCAACACAAAGGTATGGTAACTACAACTGTACTGCTATGTCAGAAATTCAGAAACAAAAAGTTAAAAATAACTAGAGTGTGTTGCAGCACTGAGTAGGGCTTAACAATTAATCAAAATATTATCAAAATCGCAATAGTTGAAAGGTGAAATATGTATCAAAGGCAACATTTTGAATAAAATCTTGCAGAGATGCCCAGGCCTACTCTACAGACTTAAGAAGGCATCTTCGCTCATTTAAATATGTTTTTTAATGAAGGTCAGAGTAATTATGTAAAAAAAGATCCTTTAATCTCACACCTCAAATTATATCGTAATTCCAATATCAGTCAAAATAATCGCAATTAGATATTTTTTCAAAATCGTTCAGCCCTAGTGCTGAGCATCTCCCAAAATCCTTCTGTTACACAACTTCCACGCATCCTCCAGACTTTTTAATTTACATGCATACTGTATGTATTTCTATCATCCATCAATCATAGCACCATACAATTTGCAGAGAGAAAACTCTGTGACACTCAGCTTCTACACAAGCAACACAATACTGTATCATATAATCATGTTTATGGTATGTAATTGTTCACATTAAAATGGCAAACAGTGGTTTCATGTAGCATGCATTTTGTTCATTCCTTTGTGGAATTTATGCCTTTCCAGTTGCTCTGCAGGATTTGTGGCACATAGAATGCCAAAGAACACAAGGTATATTTATAAAATTTAAAAAAAAATGCAATCTCCGGGCACATTCAAAGTGCTGGATGGCTCTCTGATCATGCAAGTTTTATTTATTAAAGCCATGTTTTCTATGAAGAGTAAATCATTTTGATGTTTTTTAAATTGGTACTCATTCCCCACATCTTATAATTATGAAGATTCATGTGAACAACGGGAAGAAGATGAAAGATTAGGAGAGTGGTTGTTTGCTGCAGAGTGAACCCGCTTTACGGCTGTGGGTGCAGGCTTAGTCCCTCTTGTAAGATGTGGTCTGTGTGTACCAAACACCCGACCGCAGGGTTTCTCTCTGGGCCTAAGATGTCATCATGCAGTGCCTTACAGTGATTATGGTAGTGTACCTCTCCCATTATACCTTCACTCTGCTACCACTGTTTTGGCTTGTTTGCCTAGTGGATCTCAGTCATATACATCTCCAGCCATAGAGATGGGAAATATGTACTGCACCTCAGCACTTAACAACATTCTTTCTGTGCAATAAAATGCTCTTCACCTTAAACGTCTCGTAAGCATTGAGGGTTTAGATTTGAAACAGAGGACAATTAGAGTTTTTGCCATCAAGGCGTCATTTTGTCCATTTTTTTCTCTATAAATTTGCAAGGAAGTATTGGTTTAATCTTGGACACAAATATGTAGTAACTGATTCTACCCCAAACCTGCATTATTTCACCCTGTGTTAAACAAACCCAAAACAATTTTTGGGCTGGTCTCACTCACTAAATCTTTCTGCCCAACCACTTATAACAAGTTGCAAACCCACTGCCATTAGTGGTTTTCTGTAGGGTATATCCCCCTACTTTATGGCAAGTTGGGGAGAAAAAGTAGTACGGCAGCATATTATTGCAGAATGATGGGTTCTGTCACCATAGTTACATGCCAGGAGAGGATTAACCTTGTACAAACATTTTTCACCCCCGTATGTTTAACTCAAACGGTGCTTTCAAGGTTGGAATTACAGTAACCTAAAACTATCTCTCATTTTGCCACTTTTGGGTTGCGGATAAATATTGACTCACTCTTTATGTTCACAAACATGTCATTTGTTATTTGTGTTTTTCATGAAAAAATGTTTGCAAAAAAAATCCACCTCACAAATTCAGAGAACTCCATTAAGCAGGAGTCAGCCGTCCAGCTAGAGGGGTGACCCTCATTGCTCTGGGTTTGATGTATGTAGGCTGTGCCAAACTCTGCAGTTAACAACTTTGATGTGTTCAGCTCAATGAAGCGGCACTTCTCTGCCTAGCTATATATAGGGAGAGGGGATGCATTTAAGGATAGACTTGTAGACCGCATGCATAATGGGTCTCTCATTTAGGTTTGGGATGCCTGCTCTGATGCCCTGATCACATTCGATAAGGAAAACCTGCAGGACGAGATGGCGTACATCGTGGAGAACGACGTAGTTGTGGCTGCACTCACTAAACAGCTGGACAGCCTGTCCGGTAAGCACAGCATTTAGAACTAAAACATGAAGCCCGACACAGTAGCAGTGCTCTGTGAGATCTCTCGATTCCTTTTCCATCTGCCTAATGGACACTGAGTCTGGCAGCTAATGCCACCGCATTTATTCCGTCCTGTCCCCAGGTTTTGTTTATTTGTACTCTCTCCCAGTGACTGTTTTTAAAGACAAGTTAAGCTCTTGGAGCCATTCATGTTTTTCCTGCAATTTCATTTAAAACCTCACATTTTGGGAACTGCAGAGCCCCGACACCCTCTGAGGACACGTGAAGTGGTCCAGTGACCTATTTAAAGCTGCCATGTGCCAAGCTTTGCCACCTCCTAAGACACTGAAGTGCTTACGGCGGGTAGTACTGTATTGCTGTTGACATTAAACCAACTTTTGTGAGGGTCACAAATAAAACTTAGCACTGCTATGTGCTTGACAGTTAAAGTGGCATATTTATAAATATTTTTAAACATTTTGCACCAAACAACGGATGTGTGGTCACAGCACGTTTTTGCCTCATGTGCCTCCCCATTTGTCTGCTGCTCTCTCTCTCCTCTCAGTATAGCCATTGTGTTGT
Organism: Lepomis gibbosus; assembly: GCA_029875015.1. NCBI lineage: Eukaryota > Metazoa > Chordata > Actinopteri > Centrarchiformes > Centrarchidae > Lepomis > Lepomis gibbosus. Next base: position 15,740 of record JAPMOB010251364.1, read on the forward strand.
TACGCTCCATGCAGTACATGAAAAGTGTGCTCCACGCCAGCTGGTTTCAGTGGAACCCTGCACTCCAATCACTGAAAAGCCATATTTGACGTTTGTGTTTGGGAACCAGTAGCCATTCTGTGGATGGGTCCCGCTCCAAGTCGGCATGAGCCAGCGCAGCTCGGGATCCTTTCATGTTTGGAGTGTCCAGCTGCTGATATTTTTGGAAGAGCAGCAGTTTTAGTGCAAACTCTTAACAAGCTGACAGCATGTGCAAAGTGTGGCCTGGTGTTCATGTAGATAAACACTATTAGTCAGTGCAATGTGGCAGGCCAAGACCATTAAGAGGATTGTCAAATGTGCCAGGGAGGAAAACCAGTGGTGTTTTATGAAGTGGTTTATAGATCTTCCACTGCTTCGGCTGCAGGCAAGCAATCCTCTCATTTTTGACGGAAAAAGCAGTAAAGCACTGATTTAGTGTGATGATACATACACAGGACCAAGATTGATCCCTTTGTTGTGGGAGTCACACCAGTTATTTATTTTAAGATTTTAAGAAACGCTGCTTTTTTCCCTTTTCTGGCGCCTTTGTAGTCACAAGTTTTATGTCCTTGTTGTGTGCCAGATAACGTGCAAGTTAAGTACAGGTCCAAGGTGGTGAAGTATGCGTGGCCCATGCCCCACCAGGCAGCAGACTCCATCCCATGGGTCCAGGTCACGTTGGCCAATGGAGAGACTATTCAGACCAAGCTGCTGGTCAGTTTGATTCATTCAAACAAATTGTAGCTGTTTTTCTGTCTTTTTTTATTTTATTTTATTTTTTACTGTTTTTCTTCTCCTCATCTGTTCAATCTGTTCAGATTGGTGCAGATGGACCAAACTCAATGGTGAGGCAGGAATTGGGGATACCCACAGTCAAATGGAATTATGACCAATCTGCTGTGGTTGCTGTGCTGCACCTATCAGAGGTAACTATCTCATTCAGATCATGCATGTAGTATAGTTTATTATAATGTGTGCTATATACCCCTCCCTGCATATGTATGTATGTGTATGTATAATTTGCACACTCAAATATTTAAAGCCTGAGTGCGGGACTTTTACATTTAACTGAACATGTGTTATATTCAAGCTTTCGCCAAAAGAGTTCACACAATGCTGAGCAAGACTATCACCGTCAGGTAAATGTCTCGGTATTTGCAGTATACTGGTGTTTTTAAATCCGGTGACTATGGTGACATTCCAGCACTGGCGCACCGGTAATGATGTGTTTTTGGCCAACCAGCAATGATTGGTTTGCCAGAGCTGAAGGGGGGAGCAACCCAGAGCCATTTGTGTTAATATTCTTTGGCACAGTTTTATTGTATGCAGTCATACCAAGCCACTTTAATTGAAATTGAACTGGAGATGAGAAAACTCTTTCTAAATGGATCTGGAGCAACTGCAGTGGCAGAATAGCTAAACCCGCTAGGAGCATACGGGCTAACCCTCCTGATTTTCCCCCTTTTTTTATCAGCCTATCCCAGTTTCCGCCCAGGATTGCAAATCTCCTGACTCAGACTCTTAAAGTCTACTGTTTTTACATCCTGAGAACAATACAGCCACACCAAACGTTGTTTCCTGGCATGCATGTAATGCTGAAGATAGCTGCCCGCGAATGAATGAATGAATGGTTTATACCAGAGATTCACACAAGTTCACTCCAGAGGGGTGAATTACTCTGTTGCTAATAAGGTCTGCAGGAAACACATTTTCTGAGTCTTTGGGAGGACCACCAGTTCCCAATTTGGCTTCGAAATCCTCCTAATTTGTGAGGTCTCAAGGTCGGCAATTAATGACCTGGAGTATGGCAGAAAACCTAAGAGAGAGAAGAAAAGGTACTGAGGGCAAACACGGATGTCGCATTACTGCTCTTGGACAGATTGGAATTCATAAAATATTTGGAGTAGGCTATGTAGCTTTAACATTTACCTAAATAATGGTTCATTGTCTTGGAATTGTGGAAGTTCTTCTGAATACGAACCTGGGGCGGGCAAACCTGTATGGCTTCCGTCATGATCATGCGTTGACAGTGATTGTGTAATTACGCTCACTGCCGGAAGGGAGACAAAAGTTCCCCGCTGCCGGTTAAAGCAAACATTATTGTATGTAAATGAGTGAATTTATTCAGTGTTTTTATTTCGGTAATAATGTATCTGTCAGCATGCGGAGAATAACACACTTATAAACCTTTATAATATCTTGTTTTTATGTGCAATATGTGTAATTAATTGTATACCATATGATGCAATGCCAAAATATTTCAGTAGCATATTTAATTAGATTCAATTTATGTGTTTGACAGCCCACGGAGAACAATGTAGCATGGCAGAGGTTCCTCCCAACAGGACCCATTGCAATGTTACCGGTAATACATCTGCATTATTTACTGCAGTATTTTTTTCCTTGCAAAATATCCCCCTGTCATACATAAGTATTTGAGAGTGATTCCGTATCCATGCTCTGTGCACTACAGCTGTCGGACACAGAGAGCTCCCTGGTATGGTCAACCAGCCATCGGCTTGCAGAGGAGCTGTTGGAGCTGGATGAGGAGAGCTTTGTCGACGCTATCAACTCTGCCTTCGTAAGTAAACGGCTGATGGTTTAAAGTCAGATTCCACATCTGTCAGGGAAATGTTGCAACATTTCTGTATTTGTGTGCAATGTACTGTATGTGGCGGGGGTTCTCCATAGACTCACTCACACGTTGAGCTGTTTTTCATGACTCATACAAACAATAATGTCATTGTTTTGCTCACACTTTATACAATACTAATATTTCACTATCCATTTTTTTTGTGTTTGGAGAAACTCCTTTTTCCCAAGCTGGCTATTTTTACTGGGCCTGCTGATGGACGGGGTCACCACGGTTGAGTCACGTTTGGTTTCAGGCCTGGTTTGCTAATTAAACCTGTGGTCTCCCAGTGTCGACCATTACTGCATGGAATGTTTTTCAAACAGAGCTAATTCAACTGCATAGCCTGGCCGGCATCTTCTTTTAATTAGCCCAGCTCCCAAAGCCCTGCCAAACCAGTTAGTTAGAGAGTGGAAAAAAAGCACTTTCGCTGGCCTGGAGCTCAGCTTTTCTCCTATGTCGGCTAATCTTGTTGTCCACTCAAAGGGATAATGTCTGTTTTCCCTCTCTTCTGGCCTTTTTTCACTCTCTGTGAATATGTCTCTGTCTTCCTGCCTGTCTGTGTGTCTACTAACAGTGGAGTAATGAGAACCAGTCAGAGCTGATAGAGACTGCTGGCTCTCTGTTCCGTGGCGCCCTGTCAGCGATCATGCCGTCTGCAGGTTCACCTCGACAGCTTCCCCCAAGTGTGGCAGGGATTGGCCCAAAGACCCGAGTCATGTTTCCTCTGGGCATGGGTCATGCATCAGAGTACATCAGGCACCGGGTAGCTCTCATTGGGTAAGATACTCATAATGAAAGTAATGGTCTGCTCATTTATACATTTTGACTTCACATGTAAGGGAATGACACTCTTGCACTGTGCATAGAATTTTACATTCTTTGAGTTGAATGTACTTGGACAGAGAGGAATATGTTTGTCTTTGCAGGGACGCAGCCCATCGAGTCCATCCTCTGGCAGGTCAGGGAGCCAACCTGGGCTTTGGGGATGTGGCTTGTCTCACGCAGCTCCTGAGCCAGGCGGCCTTTAACGGGAAGGACCTGGGTCAGTGAAAACTCTAAACAGACACGAGCGCTGCAACCATAGCACAGTGGTTTCCCCTAAGCTCTTTTCCATAGCCCCAGCTCAAACGCATGCTGTTGATGTGAATTATAAAAAGCATCAGCTTTTCCGGTTACATTTATTTGATGTTTTTTCTGTTCATTCCACCAAGAACATTGCTTTTCATAAAAAATGACATCCTGTTATGAGATATTGTGTGTTTTTTTCCTCTGTTAAATGTTCTGAATCCAAAATAGCACCAGTGTATTGACTTAATACAGAAAACATATGACAGACATTCACAAGCTTAAACTATAACTATGTCTTCAGTTTTTAACCCCCAGTCTTTTGTATGATTATGCAGGAGCGATGCAGCATCTGTTAGAATATGAAACTGAACGCCAGCGACACAATCTGCCCATGATGGCCGCCATCGATCTCATGAAACGCCTTTATTCCACTAACGTTGCTCCCGTTGTTCTCCTACGCACCTTCGGCCTGCAGGCCACCAACATGCTCCCAGTGCTTAAAGTAAGCTCCCTCTCTTCTAGCTTCCGCTTCAAAACATATCCTCCTGTACATCCTAGTGAACCTGGCCATCACTCAGATAATATCAACCACCTGACAGAAGTGCCGCCTCCACCCTGACCCCACCCTCTACCCTCTTTTCTGATTACACCACTTTTTACTTTAGTGGTGTCTATAATTTCTAAGGTTGTGAACCTACTACTATGGCATCTAAGTTTAGCCCCAAATTTAGTGTTACCAAAAGTGTGTGGGTGGAGTTCAGGGCCGGCAGCGGTGTTGGCTTGTGTTTTCACACCCCTTTTATTACGACCACTCATGTGAAATGGCTTTATTCCCTACTAAGTGATTCAGACCAACACAACTGTAACTAGCTGTAAAAGCATTTCACTATGGAGGCACACATTTTTTTCCCATATTAACTGTTGTGAGTTCACCAGTTTACAGGTCTTGTGTGGAAGTCTGCAGTGAGCGCCACTTATTCATAACAGGCTTTTAGTGAGCAGGATTCAAAGGTCAGAGTTTCTGAGTTGTCTCTTTTGCCTTTGCAGGAGCAGATCATGGCATTTGCAAGCAAGTAATGCATCCATCACACAGTCGTCGTCGGTGGATCTTCAGAGACTGTGAGCTGCAAAGGCTGTAAAAATTGTGAATGTAAAAAAATTAAAATAATAAAGATATATTTTACACTTTTGTCTTGTGTGTGCTTTGGTGCAAAATAAATCCACATTTACAAAGTACATTGCAGCTGTCCCGAGCACATAAAATATCAAAAGCATAAGGATTGTTGATTGCATTTACAGTTCATAGACCAAGTTCTGAAATATCCAAGAAGCAGTCTTTTTAGGTATGATATGAACATATGTGAAGTGCTTCATTCTCAGATGGAGGAAATAGTATGCAGACTGTGCAGTCAGAGATAAGGTCATGAATCCAATGTTTGCACAGTTTGATCATTTTTTTATGTTCAAGAAGTCTTTCTTGATATAAAAGAAATATATAAAAACACATACATTTTTCATGTTTTATTAAAACATACACTTATTTCACTGCATTTAATAAAAACAACACTTTACATATTGTCAGTTTTCAGGTTATGCATACTGATGAACATTGAGACATCTCTGAGATTGTGTAGCATGAAGAGTTTACTAATACAAGTTTACATTATGTATATACAGCAGTAGTTATTGAACATGTTGAATACTGAAAAGACAGCAAAGGCACGGCTTAAAAAGCAGTTACACAGAAAGTTCAAGAGTTAATATTGGGTGAGGATAATTCAAATATTCTATATTAGATAAACTTAGTTAAATATCTGTACAGTTAACAAGACAAATGACAGAAATCAATGATGTTTTTGAGCAAACAGCAACAAATGAAGGAGTCATTTTGCTTAATTTCTGTTTACATTTTTACTGCATTTAGTGGCTGTAAATTGTAATGAGGGATCAACTATCTGCCCTTGATGAGAGGTTTTTCTGTTGCTAGTCTAAAATGCAGTTCAGACGTGGGGCCCCTGCAATTTAGCTATGCTTGATAAGGTCTTTTCCACTCTAGACAAAACAAGCAATAATGGCTGAACTTTAAAAATACAGACATTAACCTCAAACATGTAACAGCTGTACAACACAATCTGTGAGAGACATCGCTCCGTAGCGCTCTCTTTGCCCCCTCAGTCGTGGTGAAGCCAACACAAGTCTTTAGTTAAAACATTAAAGCAACTGATCATGTCTTAGCTACAATATCTACAATTAAAGTGTTATGTGCAAAGTAGAAGAAAACAAGCTGTATGGTTGTCAACGGCTCTATTTCCATTGATGTCTAACTTGTCTAAGGCTGGGGGCAAATGAATTAGGGTGAAATAATTTACTGTTAGCAAAGACTATTGATTTACAAGCATTTAGGAAAACAACTATGGCTGCACCGTACAGTGCACACCAGGACCACAGTAAGCACCAAAATACCATAACTGATTGTATTGCTTCTAAACTACCATCTACACACTTAAGTGTAGGTGAGAAAGACATTTCAGATCAGACACCCATAAGAAATCAAAAATGTAAACGTTTTACAAAAAAATAAAGTCAGCCCACCAGTTGTGAGCTTAACATACAGTAGAAATAGCTGGCCTTATAAAAATATAGTGATTTCTTTTTCAACAGTTCTCGGAGTGTTTGCAGGGTGCTGAGGTTGAGGGAAAAGAGGAGGGGGCGTGGTGGGCGAGGAAGCATGTGGGACCAGATGTGTCTGTGAGGGGACGGGCTGATTGAGGGAGGGGGGGCGGAGGAAGGGAAGCCCCGCAGTGACAGACTGTCCCTCTCAGTGCCGGCTGCAGTGACAGCGAGCTGTCCTTAGTGGATGTCGAGGTTTCTGAAGTAGTCAAAGGTTGCCCCCAGGGCCCAGCTTGTCTCCACGTTGTTCACCTTCTTGGCTAGCTGTTGAACAGAGTGACAGGAGGATCTCTATTAAGAAACATGACAATACTGGTCTTCACTATTGAGTGATGTTCCATCAACAGAAACAAATCATTTCCTACAACCAGTGTCATACTGATTTGAAAAATACATGTCTTGGGGAAAAAATATCTTCTCTTTGTCTTCCACATTCACGGTCCATGTGGCTCTGATTTGCTCACCTGCAGCACAGTGCTGTCCTTGAAGCCAAAGCCCTCCTTTAGCAGACAAGTGATATATGTCATATCCATGCAGAGGAAGGGGCTGATAGCACGGTATTTGGTCATTTTGTTGCATACTGCAAACACAAAAAAGCAACATCTTTCAGTCATAATTACCACAGGTTTCACATGCCATTGACAAAAAGCATTTGACACATGGAGACACCTTGTTGCACGTATGAATGTCTGTATGAACAAAAAAAAACACCCTTTCTAACCCGTGTGCTACATGATTAAAAGTTGACCTTTCTGTTTTGTTTGGATGAATAAACAGGGAGGTGCGAAAAGAGGGTCAGCACAAGGCTGCGGGTGGGTGTTAAACAGCCTAGTACACAGTTTGTGTGTTTCAGTATGTGTCAGCCCCCAGGTGGTGAGTGGCTGTCAGGTGCCCTCCTGCCTGGGCCAGACAGACATCTTCAGCTCAGCTGCCAGCCCAGCCTGAGCCAGACGTGTTCCTCGAGACCATGTGACAGTCTTCTCACAACCTTACATAACACACCGACTAGTTCCTACTTGCTATAAATCTGATTCTACATGGACATTACAAGTGTCACACACTCAAGCTGATAAGCATGGTGAGTACCAGTTAAACATACTAAAACATTTTATAGTGATGTCAACATATATTTACTCTATAATAAACTATATTTGTCTCATAATACATCTCCATAATACATTTTAGCAAATTATCGTTTACATTTTACTGTTGTAATAAATTCAGGATAAGCTGTGGCACAATTGTGCCAAATGTTTGGGCACAAACAAGATTTAATGCTTTTGCTGCTTTGAGCATAGACTGTGCTGTTTGAAGTTTGGTTGAAGAGTGGTTAGGCTGATATATATAACTTGTAAGATTGTTGGGTTCAAACACAAGTTTATCCAACCCTGGAGAAGATAACACGTAACTCTTACCTTCCTTGGCTCGCTTCTTAAAATCCCTGACTTCAAGCGCACCACCTCGACTGCCATCTGTGCAGAAAACACAAACATGCAATTTGAATACCTATTTTACGCAAAAGATGATATTTAGCATGGAGGATAATGGCACTGGAAGGTGACTCTAAGGATCTGTGCCCACTCACCAATGAGGCCAGAATCCACAGCTCTGTCATAGTAGTAGGAGAAAGCGTAGAAAATGCTGCTGCCTTTCACTTCATAGGGCTGGTGCACTACTCCTTTGATTACCTTCATCACCTCATAGTAACACAGCTTATAGCCTGCATAGCCTGAAGACAGAGAAAAGGTTAATGTTGTTTTCTCAAAGACTTATTGATATTGGTGGAGTAAACAATGAGTTAAAGGTGCTCGGATGCAGCAATGGTTGGAATGCAACAGGGAGAGCCTCGGGCCTCAGTTTGAGGTCAGCCAGGGGTTGAAACTTGGGACTCACCAGATAACATACAAGGGAAGCCCCAGAACGACAAGTTTCACACAGCCCCCTGGGTATGGCTGGCTTAGTTGTGCCGGCAAAACCATGTGCTGACAAGAGCAGCAGTTAGTGCGGCCCTGTTGGGTTGTCTATTTTTACCACATAATTGTGAGCAGTCCAGATCAAGCCACTCGTTACACAAAAAAAATAACAACTCGGGGACAAGCCCAGCATCTTTTGGCTACTCAGCTGTGGTATGGGAGTGACTGCCTTATTTGTGAAGTTAACTGACAGTTTTCTTTTCGTTTAAATACAAGGTTGACGGCAGTAATTGTTCAAGAGGGAGGACAGAGAGAGAGGGGATGACAAAACATGTGTTTGGCGCCAAGGTTAGAGAAACTTCAGCAGATGAATGTTCTCATGTGAGACTGTATTATACTGTACTCTATTGTGTTCCAGAGTTGAGAAAGGAATGCACGGATTGCTGGATCCAAAGAAATGGGAAGGCAATTAAAACCTCAGGGTGCTTTTATCTTACCGTCTGGAATCCCGCTAACTTTGTAGGTGGTTCCTCCAAAAGTCCAATCTTCTCTGAACTTTTTCGGGAGGCAGGAACTAGTGAAGACTTTCCAATCTAGACCTGGGAAAACAAAAACAAGAAACAGTTTGCCATCTCCCAAATCAAAGAATGATAGACTACAAATAGAAAGGTGATAAAATGTACTAAATACTTTACCATCAGCTCCTAGTGCTCCAAGAGTTGCCAGTCGAGCCGCATACAGTCCATTTCCAAGGTAGCTATGTGATTGTGACATACAATTATGATACGTTTTTAGATAGATGCGCATGTTTTACTCCTCAAAATACTAATACATAAAAAAACACATCTACAGAGAATATAACTTCTTTTTTGTTGTTTACCTGTGTGTGTAGAGTTGATATGTATGGTTGAAGAGGTTGAATTTGGCAATGTAGCTGGATGGAGCAGACTGAATAGTTTTCTGTCGGATAAACAATAATTGTTTTGCATTGTATTTTTGGTTAAAACCTTTTTTAAACTGACTTATAGTATTTACCACAAAAAATATTTAATTCACCTTTGACTTGGGCAGGAATGTGATCTGTGTAGATCCTCCGCCCAAATCCAGGATGCCCACTGTCTTCTTTGTGTTGGAGTACAAATGACCTGTGGCAAATAAACTTAGGATAAGGTGCTATGCATCATCTGTGCAACAAACAGAGCATACTGTGTTATCACCAATTTCTGTTAGAATTTAGTCCTTTTATAAGGGTCAAAATGATAAATTTGATGGGAGTAGCTGTGTGAAAAATGTGACGAAATATTGCTTGTTATTGCAACCAGTGATTGGGGCCTGTGATTCCAGCTTAAAACCTCAGACAGGAGAAACATAGTCTGTCACTGCAGGGCTTCTGTGTACACGGGAGCCTCAAATATGAGCCTCCTGACCACTTACACCATCATAGCAAAACACAAGCAATGTCTTACCTGTAAGGAAGTTCACTGTGACCCAGGCGAGGACTCCTAAAACAGCACGTGGGTGAAAATGTCTGCATAAGTAAAAGCCTGAGAAGTGATTGCAACTTGCTTATGCTAAATGTTCGCATTTGAATGTTTTCAAGCACAAAGGATAAACTCAGAACTGAAGATGACTTCATTAAGCTGATAATAAAGTAGAGAGAGTTGGTGTAACCAACATGCAGGATTCCAGACCAGCCCAGGTAATTACTATTGTCTCAGATGTCAAGTTATTGCGCTCATAAAATGAGGATAATGAATGTCACACACAGTGTGATGAAACATAACGTAGTGAGGGTGTCTTAATGAGTAATGTGGAGGATCCCACTAAATTATTGGGCGTGGGGCAGCAACTCACACTGGCATATTTATTTGTCTCAATGAGGTAGTTACAGACCTCTTGTAAAAAGAATTATGATCAGTATTGTTTGATACATCCTCAGTACAAATTGGTTACAGGCTATTCAAATATAACCTACCTTCTTTTGCCCCATTCATGATGGAAACACTGTTGTTTGGCACAAAGAAAGGGGACTCATCAAATACCTCTCGAACCTGTGGAATAGATTTATCACCATTTCATTACAATCATCTACTGGATATGTGTTAAAGCAATACAAAGATACTATGACTACATGCCCAAATACTCTTCTGTTGTTAGGATATAGTATATTTAGGCTCCAGAAGACAAACTGTGCCTGTTCTGCTTTAGAGTGACAGATAGCTCAACCACAAGCATGGCTGGAACAGTAGCCTGGATTTAATACTTTAAATGACAAATATGGTTACTCCACACAACCCCACAACAGATGTTTTTTTGCAACATGATAGCCACCAAATGGGCAGACTTGCTGCCTTTTTTTCAGTGACACTTGTAAGCACTTAGTGGTTTCTCATCCCGCTCCTTGGCGGGACGGGTGGTGTTTGTGCCAAACTGTCTGAGGGCAGAGAGAAAACGTGCCTCACCTCCTTCAGAAGAGCGTTGGCCTTGTCTTCAGGCAGCAGACGGAGACCCGCCGTGGCCTTCAGGACCACCGGGGTCCTCCTCCAATCCTCCTCTGGCACTGTCTTCTTGGCAATCTTCAGCAACTGTCGGATGGTGTTGCCACCCTGCAGAAGAGATGGCAGTTACAAACGGCCCAATCAGGGGATTGTTCACAAAAACACATTTCATAATAAAACCTTTATTTAGTGATCAACGTCTAAAAATATGTCAAAGGTGATTTCACATAAGACAGGAGTGAGCAGCAGTGACAGCATCAGCAGGAGGCATTTTTTAATTACAGTGTTTACATCACATGAACCCAACCCAAAGAAAATCCCCACAATTTGATGGTTTGCAGACAATAAATAACTCCCTAATATAGCTACATCATAATTAATATGTGAAGGTGTAAACATGCATACATACCTCTTCAGGGTTGTCTTTATAAGCAGACAGCCCAGGTTTCACTGCATGGTACAGTTCATGGTCCAGAACTGGCAGCTCAACTAAAAAAAGATGTCAGTAAACAGATCATAAACTGGAGCGCAGCACAATATATGATATAGGATAAAATAGAAACTCAAGTACACGTAATTGTGTAGCTTTTCTTTCCCAGCTGGTGATACTCATGACTGAACTTCACCAACATCCTGGTCTGCTTCCTACACAGTTGAGTCAGACAGGCGAAATTAAAAAGTCCACCTCAGCTACTTTTAGAAGCTGTATTGTCCGTGCACTGTGCCGGTGCATGTTTGTCCTCTTACACCACACAATGAATGACCTAACAGCAGGCAGACAGAGTGGGAGCCAGCAGCATGTGCAAAGCCCTGCTATTAGAAAGAGAGAGAGGGGGGGGAGAGGGAGAGAGGGAGAGAGGGGGAGAGAGAGAGAGTCTGGTATACTTACCAGGGTCTTTCTGGATGAACTTGTAGATGTGGATCCTGCTGCCTGTGCTCCCAGCGTCAAACATGATCCCATAGAAGACCCGGTTCATGCTGAGAGGGGAGGAGGCTTCAGGCACCGGCTGGTAGACATCAGGTGGATGGTAAGGCTCAGGTGCAGGATGCACGACTTCGGGCACCGGGTGGAAAGCTTCTGGAATGGGGTGGATGACTTCAGGTACCGGGTGGAACACCTCGGGGATATCGGGGTAGGTCGGGACGCCGGGTTGCGATACTTCAGGAACCGGGTTCGAGACCTCAGGGAGGAGGTTTTCCGTGTTGGCGGAGTGGTCACGGTAGCGGTAGAAGTGGGGGACGTAGCGGTGGTGCCGGTAGTAAGTCGCCTCCGCTAAGAGGCTCGCAGCCAGAAGCCACACGGATAAAGTGAGGAGCAGGCTCGGCGTGGCCATTGTTTCCACAGCTGGAGAGGAAGAAACGAGAGCTGAAGAGAAGAACAAGCCCTGGTGGATGCTGGAGTAAAAGATTGACAGGGGCCCCCGAAGAGAGAGCAGTGGAGATGGAGAGAGGCAGAGTGGATGCGATGCACACTCAGGACTGTCCGGTCATCTGTTTACAGTATATAAAGACATAAGGGCTTGGCATGGGGCCACACAGAGAGCAGCCATCCACCAATCCTGTGGCGGTCCATCCCAACTCCATCAGGAGTCCCCCCTCCTGTGAGCTGAGTTAGAGACTGACTACCTGCCTACCAACAGCATTTTCTTTTTTTCCTTCTTCTTTTTTTTCTTGGGAGGAGGAGGAGGATTATTTTTGGTTATGTTTTTCCCCTCCCCATCTTTACTGGTTATTCTGGAGCCAAAAAGTCCCCTTAGTAAAGGAGAAAGGAGTTTATAAAGAAGTCAAAATGAATGGCTCACACTGAAATAACCCCAAGAGAAATGGTCTTGGAATACTTTTTATGGGTGTATTTAAGACTTACATAGTGACTTGCCTCAGAAATTCCTTCACCCTGCAACTTTCACAACTTCACAAGTGCTCAAATTTGGCTACTGCTTAAATTGAGTGTGATGTAAGTTTAAAAAGGCCCAGTGAAATTAATTACTAAGGTTTTTAAAAGGTAGAAACTTCAAAAAAATCCCAGAATAATTGCAGTCATTCTTGGAATTAATCTTTACAATGTAAGTACTTTAGCTTGGGCCCTTGTGGGGAAGACAATAAATTAAACAAAGAAACTCCAACTACTATTTCAGACTGAACATGTGACTCATTATGTCTTGCAGAATGGATTCTGGTTTTGTTGTATTAGGCATTGCCACCTCTACTAAATCATGTTCAGTAGCTGGGTTGAATCATCCTGCTTGTATTTAAAAATTCCTTTCAAGCTCCTCGTCATGATCCTACAATAATCACCACATTAAATCTACTGCAGCCCTTTTACCAACCTTAAAAAATGCAAATGTGACCTGCACTCCAGCTGGCATAAAATTTAAAAGAATGTTAGCAATCATCTCACTCCCACTCATCCCTGTGTCAACCACAGGCTTTCCAAGGGAAAAATATTTGGGCAGCAAGGCACGTTTCACAAGCAAATGCATGAAAAGCATGAGTGGCTCTTTCTACGCTTTAGGTGGGTGGTATGGCATCATAAGCCATGCTGCAGTGTATCAGCTAATGCTTTCTCATGTAATGTTCAGAGTCACTGGCTTTAGTGCAGGATGCAGAGGAATCAAGGATATCCCACAGCAGTGGAGCACAGAGGCACCGCAACTAACATGACCTTACATGAACTGAGATTTGTACTCTGCTGTGATATTCTCCACCTACTTTGTATCAACAGAAAGAGGACAGAGATCTGAAACCAGAGGCGCTGGTAGTCTAGCAATTGAGGCATCCCTGGGGAACTGACCCTGCCCCAACCCTGACTTAACATGTGCTTATATGAGACTGTTTCACCTCATGCAGCTGGCGACTGAGGCAGAAACCGAGCTGTCGGCCAGCTCAGCCAGCAGGGTAAGGGGAGGGCAGAGGTCCTGCAGATGGGCACAAGAGAGTGCGGGAAGTCCACGGAAAGGACAATGTGGGGAGGGTGGGGCTTGGCACTAGTGTTCACCCATCATGCCATTCCACTCCCAGGACACTCGCCTGTGCAAAGCACTGTTCCAACACTGTAATTTGGACTAAAAATATTGGACTTTCTTTCCTCCTTCCTTTTTTCTAAATACTGTGGCTACTTTTTTCAATCCTGCGGCTCACCAGAATGGTCGTTCACCCCTATCAAAGCGTACATGTGCAGGACCTCTTGCTGACTTGTGCCCATAGATGTGTTGGTCGCATGTTAACAGTGTGATAATGTGACTAATAAACCCTGGATGGAAATGTCCTATTAGAAATATTAAAGAGGGCATGTTTTGTCTGGCATGTTTTCATTTTGAAATCATTGTTAGATATGTTCTTGCTGTCATTGTTCAGACACATCCTGTGGTTAATGTAGCAATTAATTTGGGTAATGTGCAGTGTCTGGGCAGCTAACTACCTCAGGCCATTTGAAGCATGAATCACAGCATGTTTCAGTTTTAAACACGCCTACTTTATATTACCATTGTAATGTGATGCAAGACGAACTGCCCTTCAAGTAAAATGTCACATGCGTTCAGATTTTACAACAGAAATTTTGAATATAAAAACATTAAACTCTGCCTCTAATCAGCCACCTCTCCACCTGTTTACTGTTTACCACTTATTATTTATTTGTTCACTTTTCTCTATTTTAGTGCTGTTCATACTATGTCATATTGTATATACTGTATACCAGTACACCTACCTCAGGTCATAAGGTCATAGGTCTTATTTATTTTCTCCAGCATCCTTTGTACTATGCTCCATCACACTGTGTACATGTGTACATATATATCATATCCACCTTCAACATGTACATAATGAGAATAGTTTACTCTTGCATCCTTTGCACTCTGATCACTGCACCCTTTGTCAATATGTCTATATTGTTTTGTTCATAGTGTGTATATTAGTGTTGTCTAGACTGTAGTTTGTGTCTGATTTTATTTTATTATTATTTTATTATTGTGTTATGGTATTTTTGTATGAGTAAGCACATCATGAGCAATGTACAATCCTGAGTCAAATTCCTTGTATGTGAACACATACCTGGCAGTAAAACTGATTCTGATTACTAAAAACATTTAACAGAAAATCTGTATGTTGGCAAATCATGTTAGGATGTCATCCAAATGTGCGCTGCAACGGTATAAACTGTGTGTAAAGTGCCCCTTTACAGCATGACACAGCACATTACAAACAATGTTTTAAACGAGAGGTTGAAGTTTTGGTATTCTGTTTCAAGTTAACTGAAACCGTAAAGCATGAGAAGGGACCCCAGCTTTGTAATCTGCACTGTGCAATATATCATTAATATGCTGCAATGTTACCCTCAGGAATGCCATGTTTGTGGGTGTCCTACCCCAACAAGTCCATTGAAGAGACCCAAACCTTGTCATTACAATTCCAATGATAATGACAGCTTTGAAAGGCTGAGGGTTATTTCAGTTTTCTCTCCTCACTGTCATAGTAATTACCTTTAAATTTAGTCTTCAAACTCTGTTCATGATGCCAGAGCAGAGAGCGACCCTATAAGATTGAGCTCACAGTAGCTACACCCAACACTTTTGCGATATCTACTTTTTTGTTTGATGAATAATCTACTCTAGACATACTTTGACCCCTGCAGAAAGCAAAACAAGATAATGGAGATAATTCAGTGGTTTTGAGCTTGAATTATGACCTGCACTAACTTTACATTGTTTCTTTTGGATGAGCTTCTTCGAAGATGTAAGCCCACTGCATTTACGTTGATCTTAGTGGTTTTCCCATAACTCCAGCAAAAAACAACTGTGGGGATGGCAGCGAGTAGCACATAGTTCTTTTTAGGACAACATGGACAATACTGCTGACAGGAGCCAGATGTATCTCATGTCATCGTGTGGGAGGAGATCATGTGCAAACAGATCCTGTTTGATAGAGCCCAGCATGAGAAGACTGTAATTACACGACAAGTGACAAATGCAGCCATTTCTGTGTCAGTCCAGAGGCTGTTGAGCACAACAGACATCTGTGTCTTATAAATCTCCCGCAGTGATTGGTTGACTAATTGATTAACAATGTTATTTATGCAGCAGAAACTCACAAGTTGCAACAAAAAGTAAAAAAACAAAAACAATAGCTGATAATAGATAAAAACTAATAAGGAAAAGAGTAATAATTACAGTAATGATTACAGTATTCCCAAGGTTATTTGTAGGTATTTTGAGATTATTAATCAATTAGTTGACTGACACTATTGTGAGGGGCTCACCATTTTCGGATAGTTTACAGACTAAACAATGAACTACATTTTTTTCATTATTAATCAATAATTGTTCGTTGCAGTCCTAATAGCCATTTCTAAAAGGAGATTAAACAATAAGAACATGTAGATTACACAACATTTTAATATTTCAGAGGGCTGGTAACCGGTAGGTCGATTTTGAATTATGATTTTATAGATAAAAAGGGACACAGACATCTTATATTTTATATTTTTTTAAAGAGTATGAAGAAGGATATTAGGCAATGAACGTTGTTGGGATATAAACTAGTTTAGTTTTCATGTTGTCCAAATAATAATGGATCAACTTTAGCCTGTTGTTACTGATACTAACTGTAAATAATAATATGAATGAAAGCTTATTTCTTTTAGCTGATATCAGGATCCTGGTTTTGTGCATGCTGTCTCACAGTCACGTTTTATTAGGATACTGGAATATAACGAGCCATTGTTAATTAGTAAACCTGTGCTTTTCCTACTATGACAATTCAATCTGCCGTGAAAAGGGCCTGATATATTTATTTTTACATTTGGTTAAACTTGCTTTTTGTGATCAAAACATTGGTGATACAATTAAATCTGTTTGCAGTCATATTTTCCCCAAAACCGTTTTGTTATTTTGATATTCATTGTATAATCATCCCCAATAATACATGACAATACACAAAATATAATAGACTTGCATTAGCCATGTACAGAATATTACTAGGCACGAACATTGTACATATTTAGACTATGTTCTATCTAAATATATATGTTCTATCTAAATATATAAACTATCTAAATAGGTATATAAAAATCTAAATAGGTCAAACTGACAGTAGACAGTAATAATGTTGACTTTTTTTCTTCTTTACAGAATTTTGAATTAATTTCTTACAAGGATATTTAGCCAAAACAAAAGTACATAAAACCACAGAATAATAGAACATAACGGAACTATAAAGAAAGGAGTATCGTGTAACAAATAACAAAGGCATTAAAGAAAAATATTTAAATCTTTACATATTTTAACTGTTTTGATTGCTTTATTATTCTTTAAACCAAAACATGTTTCAATACAATGTTTGATTTTTTTCTTCTCTTCAGTCTATGATATCTTTAAATATTTCTTCTTGGACCATTTGCACCTGTGAATGTAGCCTAATATTTCCCATATAAATTAAAGAGGTTAAACAATTTATATTCTCAATAAATAATAATGTTGACATGTGCAGTCTGCCAACTTAAACTATGTCATAAGGTGACTTAAATTCAACAAATGTTTTTTCATAAAAAAGGGAACAAATGCTGATTCAATACCTTGCAAACAAGCCTGCATAAGGCTGTTAAATGTCCATCAGGTCACCAAAGGTCCTGTACAGACATTTGACCTTTTCCTCGGTTACAGCGTCTCCATGGCAGCAGCACTACACAAACATTCACAGTGGGTTACACAGCAGCTTGTTACCGTTAGTAGCCTTCTGTAACATCCTAGGGTCACACTTAATGTAACTCGGGGCTGTTTTGTGTAGTAATTCAGCAAGAAAGCACCACCACAAAGTACCAGCGATGCCAAAGAAGAAACTCGCCAAAGTAAAGAGGACTAAAGCCGGGTAAGTGCCTACGTTTGTAACATTTCGCTTCTTTCTTTTTAGCTCCATTGCTTCAAATTCGAAATACGCTTTGTATTTTGTCACAGGAAAGTAAAGAAAGAAGGCAAACATGAGTCAAAAGCGGACAAAGAGTCGGACATCGAGAAGGCCAAGGCCAACGCTGCCCTCTGGGAGCTGAGGGTGCAGGTCACCGACCAGTCGCTCGTGCAATACCGTGAAGCTTGCAGCAAGTTGGCGCGCGTAAACGAGGAGCTCACCAACCAACTGTACCGTGCGGAGAAGGACACCATCGACATAACTGGCTTTCTGAAGAGACAAGATGCAGCCAAAGAGGAGAAGGTTAGGGGGTAGGCCTTATGTGTAAATGAACACAATGAATGATGAGCCGTTGTTAACAATCTGCCTTTTAATTTAATAGATCAATATGCTTCAGAAAAGTCTCAAAAATCAAGACGTACGTGCACGTGAAGAGAAAAGCAAACTGGTGAGTTCATTTTAAAAACGCAGAGACAAGAAAATAAATGCAACTTGAGCTGTCATTTGACCTGCAAAACATGCTCAAGCTAGCATGTTCCTTGCAGAATAAGTTACGGAATAGCTGTGATTTAACGTTACTGTGCGCAACTTAAACCTGTTGCATCTCAAAAATGTGCTGCGCTGTGTCTTAACAGCTGTCTTGTGTATAATTATGTTGACATTTATTATTTAAGAAAACAACAGCCAAACAAAGCGACCATAAAACAAAAAAGCAAACCCTCACATTCCGAGTTACATGGTCTAATGTTATTTTAATCTATGTCAGTGGCCACAGGGGAGAGAAAAAAACATAATTTAAAAGTGCTTGGTCGGGAAAGGCCAGTCACACTGTTGCTCTTGATGTGTTAACCATACCTCACATGTTACACAGATCTTTACTCGAAAATACCAGTTTAAGTAACAACATAACACACACCAAAGGGACTTATTTTGACTCCTTTTATCCCCGCTGACCTCTGCTGCTTATAGTTAAGATCAAGCTATCAAACTGACATGACAAAATTCGAGTGGCTTTACTAGACAAAAAAGGTACCAAAAAAATTTGCTTCTTTTGTTAGCAGCTGTTTTCCATCTACCAGCTCTTACTTCATGCTGGTAAAATGGAGTTCAATAAGCTTCTGAGGAGGAAAAAAGAGGCACGGTCTGGACCAACTTGAAACATCACCATTTTAGACATGTATGAAACTGTCACACATGTCCAGTTAGGATCGTGTGGTTGTCTCTAAAGATGTGACCTAAAGACATGCTGTGCACGGCTCTCTACTCATTGTGAGGTGATAAAATGCTTCATATTGAAAATTGATTTAGCTAATGGAAACTGCTCTATCAAAGGCACTCGGCAAACACGGATGCCCTTGCTTATGTCTGAGGGGAGACGTGACATGATGAAACGAGTGTTGAGAAGTTCAGTCAGCCAAATAATTCTTCCACAAAGACTTTTCCAAATGCAGTTCAAAAACAGATACATGCAACCCTAATCAGTTTTAGCTTTAAATCAGTAGATATGTTTTTGGAAAGCTGACCAACTGATAAGATCACAGAGAGTGAAAATTGCACATGACGCAAACCAGCTTGCATAAATGCTATAGATTGGTGCATTGATGTGGATAAACGTATACAGAGTTTTGTGAAGAATAACTATTAGGCCTGAAGTTGTAATCAGATGGTTGTTAACCTCTCATTTTGTCGTCATGTACATGTTTGTGGGTGTGTGTTTTGCTAGTCTGTCATGACTTTGGTCATTTTGTCACATTTTTTTGCTCAGGCTGGCTTTTCCACAGTAGCATCTTGAGGTATTTAGCCTGACTGATCTGTGCTGAAGTCGGTTTTGCAAACAGTATGGCCTGCGTGAACTTTGGTATAAAAAAATTCTTCTCTGACTGATACAAGCTGCACTTATGGGAACTTTGCAGCAGCTCTAGTATACAGATGAGTGGACGCATTTTGTTTTTACATTTAAGGCATGCAATTTAATATGTAGAATGTATAGAATTCAGTGTGTCTACTTATATGATTGGTTTCAACAGGTCAAAGATTACACCATTCAAATCAATGAGATGCAGGAACTGTTCAGAAAAAAGTCCAGTGACTTTAACATGATCCAGGATGGAATGAATAAAATTAAGGAGTTTCAGAAGAGGAAGGCCCAGATGGAGCAGGAGCTCAGTGATGTGAGATTAAAAAAACACCATAACCATAAAATTCCTATTCTGTCTGTCAGGATGTTAATGCTATTGGTAACCATGACCTTTTTATTTTGTAGATAAGAGAAAACATGGATGTTGCTGAGAAGGAGCACAGGGAAAACCTAAACAAAATTGAGTACAGATTCTTCAAAGAAAAGGTATTGTCTAAAAGGATCACCTAAAAATGATCCTTTTGGAAGATAATGACAAGGTGAAATTGCAGGGAAATAGATCTGATTTGAAAATATATTAGTCAAGCAGTTAGTTAGAGCTGGTTAGTTAATGGCTGATATTGTGCCCGGGTGAACATCGAGTGAGTTTTGAAAATTTCCGTGCAGGCTCGCCTGGAGAGGGAAGCCGAGCGAACGATCGCTCTGGTAGTGGAGAGGGCCCACAATGAAGCCATTGTGTGAGTGTATTACCGCTGCCCCTTTACGATCTAATTTTATTCTTCAATCTGCCCTTTGATGTGCTCAGAACGCAAAGAAAAAATAATTTACTCACATTGGTGTTTATGTGTATAAATATATTTAACTAGAACTAATGTTATTTTCTCGACCACACTGATTCACCATGTTCCGATAGTGTACATCACCGAAGCCAACGATCACATCTTTAGCCGCTTCAGGATGTCCTGCAGGGAGGAGAGTGTAACGCGTGTGTGGAAGACCATAGTTTATTACTTTTGAGGCCATACGATGTACATTTCACCTCTGCTATGTTTGGTTATTTTTACAGCTCATAAAACATCAACATTGATACTGGTGTGGTCCTGCCGGTTTGGTCTTAGTGGCAGTAATTAATTTAATTTTGAACACACTCAGCTTGTCTTTAAAAGTCAAGTACACTCACCCAGTAAAATCAATGTAGGAAGCATGAAATCGAGAGTAGAAATGTGTGATATTGTTAACACATTCAGAGCCTTTACCACCTTGACTGAAATATTTCATAAAGCATGTGTTTTATCCTACCTGGGACACTCCCATGCAGGTTAAAATTCATCTTAAATATGTAGAAATGATGTTGGGCATAAAATTAAGATTCATAGAGATGTGTTCATGATTGGAGACACATTTTTTAATAGTTTGTCCTGTGAATTATTTAGGCAGTTGGACGATTCCTCGCGCTCTGTGTTCAAGGAGAATGTCCGTCTCAATGAAGCGCTGAAATATCACATAAAGGAGGCAGAGGACCTGCAGAAATTGACACTTTCATTGACTAAGGAAAATGCCTCTTTGGCACTGGACAAGGTATGTTTGAACCATAAGACAGCAAACAGCAGTGTTACTATTAGGGACCGGCAGTCCCTGGACAGAGACCATTCATCTCCACAAAGTCATTCTCAATCATTTCAGTTATGAAACGCTTGTCAGAGCTGTGCAGAATATACTTCAGGTGGTTTTTCCCTTGTGTTGTTTACTTGTGCTGACCCTGTGTATTTTGCTTGTGGTCTTACTCCTATCCCCCACCTCCTGACTCCTACCCAGCATCTCAGTGGTTAGTGGTTATGGTGAGTTTCCACTGGTGTATGGGTTCAAATTTAGTGGCTTCTCCTTTGCAGGTTTCTGGCACTGACTCTTTAAGACAAATAAATATTGGGCACATTAATCTTACCTCTGATGACAGTAAATCAAGGGAGTAAATCCACCTTGTTGAAGCTTTGGCCACTCACTCAGCAGCATAGGCTAGCACACAAATCATTATATGTTTTAGCTCCATATTGGCATGAAAATGGAAATTGGCTCTGTCTCCATTTTACTACTTTGCTCTACTGTCTACTCACCCCAGGAAACATTTGAGTTGATAGTAAAGAAAAATGCAGCTCAGATGGAAGCCCAAAAAGAGGAGCTATCCAAGCTGAGGGCCAAGGTAACTTCCCTGGAGCAGGCCCTCGAGCTAAAAGCTGGGGAACCTGAACGAGAGAGGAAGGAGAAGGAGAGGACAGTGGTCAGCATCCAGGCCAGCCAGGTAGAGCTGGAGAAGCTGCAGAAAGTACTTGCCATGCGGGAGAAGGAATTGGGGCACATCAAGCGGTTAGCGAGCACCATTGTAGAGCAGCGCACAGAGCTGGAGCTGTTCTTCCATGAGGCTCTGGCTCAGGTGAAGCAGGAGATCATGGCCAGCAGGCTGCAATACAAAAAGGAGGCACTACAGGCTTATCGCTGGAGGTTGAGAGATGCCACCGCAGGAAAACTTAAATTTCCACCCATCCGTACCTTTCATAAAAGCCCCCATAGTACCAACTCTGTCCATTCAGACATGGAGGCGGCTGCAAGGTGGTAAGTCCCCTTTCCATCATTTGCATGACTTCTATAACTGTGTCTTTTGTGATATTTTTAATCCTTATGCTGCTCATAATCAAAGTAACCTTCAGCTCTTCATGGTTCATTTTAATACAGTCTATGTATAAGTAGTTGTTCAAGAGCAGTGGTTAACTTTCACTTTGATATCATCCACCTGTTTTAAGGACTTATCAACCAGGCAGCAACGTTGAAATCTCAGATCTCACTTGGGAGCAAAAGGAACAGGTGCTCAGACTTCTCTTTGCTAAGATGAACGGACACATGGAAAGGTAATAAAACTTCCCAATAATTGTATTATGTTTGTCTTAGCAAAAGACATGCTGGTTTCTTGTTTATTGCTCATTGACTTGATCCTAAATATTACCGTACAATCCACTAGTAAGCCCAGAAAACGTAGTGAAACTTCTAGATCAATTAGCACTTAAGAACAAAGTGCAGTGACACCAAGCCGTAGTTCAGGCTGAACCTCTGGTGACTCCTCCCTCTTTTTAATGTTTTAAACAGCCATTTTCTCAGCAGAAGAGGATACTATAAAACATCAGTTAGGCTTCAACCAATTTTCTTTTCCATCCAGCTGCTTAAAAAGAATGAAGAAAGAGTCTGGGCGCAATAGTAAAAATAGGTCCAGCCGCAGAGTCGTGTGCTTGGAAACAAACATCTGGTCACGTCGATTTGCCTTCAGCCTATTGGCCCCTCTTCACGTGCACTGGCAGTTTATTTTGTTCTTTGAACACTTGTGGTCAGAGAGCAGCTGGTAACATGATTTTCAGAAAGGAGTGTGCAGGGGATCTGGATGTATGGGGTATGGCAGGCAAGAGGAGATATACATTCATGTTAACAGTGGTCTGGCACCGAGTCCAGCAAAATAACGCAGAACATTTGGCGACTCAAGTCAGTTAGCAGCATCCAAATCCATGTGCATTGTGTAACCGCTTTGCAAGACAGTGGACTAAAACATGCCTTTTCACTATGAATTTCTGTATTTAACTGCAACGCTGCATTTTCCTGATAGGAAAGCCAGGGAACATCTGGCTTTGTCTGGCTCCTCTGAGAAGAAGAGTCTTTCTGAACGTGATGCTGCCGGGTAAGACACTGAAGGAATGTACGAGAGTAAAAGTTGTTCCTTATCCTTGCAATTACAAAGCCTGAGCAGATGTTTTGGTCCCACATTCCATGTTTAGCTGAAAAAGCATTGGCTGTGAGAACACAAGTGCCTACATATGATTTATCAGACAGTTGCATTTCAGCGTTGCATAATGATGACTGTCTTCCAAAATTAGAGAGGCGCTATCCCAGGCGACCTTCATCACCCAGGCGCCTGAGCCCGCTTTGCCCTCGAACCCGAAGAGCCTACCGGATATACATACCACATGACCCCCGTGTGGCCTCTACATGTCACATCACACTGTGGATTGTTTGCCTGCTTAGTACCCTTGCCACGGAGTGTCAATCATGTGTATAGTAGAATACAGGATGTTTGTTTGCTCATTATAAATATCTTACTGTGCATATGGCGTGTGAGTGTTCTTTCATACATAAAAGCTTGTTTGAATTCTGTCACAACCCATTTTAAAGGATCTTCTCCCTCAAGACATTCCCTCAAACTACTTTCTGTGCCGATACCAGAATGTGCACCGTGCACATGTGTTGTTGGCTGGAGGGGCAGTGGAGTACAACACAGTGTGTCCATGCAACCTTGATTCATGGGTATTATACACACACCTCAGTGTAAATGCACAAAAGTTTCAATACTGGTGTATTTGAGGAAATGACATTGATCCAGTAACATTGCCTCACCTCTACAGACGTTTGCATTGTTAAAATCTTGGCCACAGTGGTTTACAGTTCAGTAAAGAGTATCTTTACATACATATCTAATGTAAAAGTCTTTAACAGTATTATGTAATAAATTGCATTATGAACTATTCACATTGAACATACAAGTCTGTTTTGCGAGTGGAAGAAGGGTGTCTAGGTTTTTATCAGAATGAACAGCTGCACTTGGATGGAGTATTTAGCGTCCCATTGTAGGCATGGTGACAGCAGGACTTTTCAAAGTGGCATCTTCAGCTTTCCATTGCGAGGTCACAGTTTTGATCTGTGTGTAGAACTGGATGCCCTAGAGAGAAAAATAAAGACCATTTACGTCAAAACATAAACTGCTCCATCTGTGTCTTTCTCATACCTGTCACAATAAGATGCGTATGTTTATTTCATACTTGTTTTCCATAGAAGTTCATGTCCCCTCTGAAGGATCCTCTTGATCCAGTGAAGGAGAACATGGGCAGTGGAACAGGGATGGGGACATTGACTCCAACCTGCAGAAAACAAGTATTTTCCCTTTCATTTCTATAAGTGTAAGCTTTGTAAAACAATCACTCAGGATCCTAAATTGCTAGGATGCGTAAGATGCGGCTGATGAGAGATGTGGTATTTCCATGCTGTTTAAAAAAACAATCTTACAAGATCGCACTAAACAAAAGCTAAACCAGCGGCGTATATTTGGCGTTTTCAAAGCGCAGCATGCACTTATGAAAGAGAAGAAAAACTAAATAAAACATTTTGTTATGAAGGGAATAGAGGCATGGCATGGTTGATTTAGAATGTTTGAAACAGCGGGAATAAGTGTGGACACTAAGGCCTTTTGGCGAAGGTGCAGGGAGAAAAAAAAAAAGGAAAAGGCAGATGTTTGTTGCATCGAGGTTTGGAGAGGAGTACAGCACATGGCCTGCACAGCATTCCCCGACATGTGAACAGCAAACACAGGACATAACTAAGGCTCCAGAGGCAAACAAACAGGGTAAAGTCTGTCCATGTTCATGCTTAAACGCTGAACAGCACCCTAGGAATCCCTTTTGCGCTTAATTTAAGATTTTCCTCCTCGAATATTACCCGGAAAAATGTTTCTATGTCCCCCTGTTTTCATTTAACAGACACTTATTTGCTGTAGCTATTTGTAGTCTTGGCTGGTGGGGAAGTAGAGTAAAGGGGGTTGCTGAATGTGTTTATTTTAGGTTAGGGGTAAACAAGGCTATACTTGACATGGAAAATAATTGTTTTTTTAATGTGTGTGAAGGTTTTAAACAGAAATGTAATGTGCTCCCTGCTTGCGATGCTGTGCAGACATGACAGAGGGATGTGAATGTCTCCTTTCTCCCAAAACAGGGGAACACATTTGGAGGCTGCAGCCACTCACCTGGCCCACGTCCACCTCGTGAGTGTATTTGCGTGCAGTGGCGCCATTTGTGGTGAAGATGGCTGTACCGTTGCCATAGGGGTTCCTGTTGACCAAACTGATGGCATCATCCAGAGTGTCTGCCTCCAGGATGACCAATACAGGCCCAAAGATCTCTTCAGTATAGCACTTCATCGCAGGCTGTGAGAGCGCAAAAGGAGAAAGTTGATCTAAAAAGCAGTTCTTAAGTCAGATGAACATGCACATAAAGATATGAAATGTACGTACTGTGACATTGCCGATGATGGTGGGACCTACAAAGTTGCCATTCTCGTAACCCTTGACCTTGACGTTTCGGCCATCCAGGAGCAGCTTAGCTCCCTCATCCACACCACTCTGGACCAGATTGCAGACTCTCTCCTTAGCCTGGGGAGAGATCAGAGGCCCCACGTCTGCACCAGGCTGGTCTCCTAGCAGGGCCCCATAAACAACCAGCTATAAGGTTACATAGTGTGGCATTCGCACAATGTGAGCACATTAAGGGCACCGACGTTCAAATGCGTCTTTTTCCACAAACACGCAAAAGCCAGGACGAGGGGCACCCTGCGGCACTCCCTCAAAAACAGATACTTACGGGTTTCCTGTGTACTACACAAATTAGAGTCCATATCACTGCAAACAGGGAGAATTTTATTCCACATCAACTTCCTTTCTCAAAGGACTTGATGCTCTGAACCGCTATTTAGGTCTGGGCCGCAGATCTGGCCACAAATTTGCAGCATGGCTGACTCAACTAGCCCTCTCTCCCAGCTGACTCCGATGTGAAGTTACAACAGGGTAAAAGGCAAGAGGTGTGGTTAGGGCGGCTTGGGTGGCCCCGAGATGACTAAACCTAAGGCCCACAGGGGCTCAGGAGAGGCCAGAGGTGAAGGGCGGAGTGACAGGGTGTGGTACCTGCGTTCACGCGCAGAGCCTTGGAACGCTCCACCAGCTCCGGCAGCCAGCTCCGCGCCTCGCCCACCAGGATGGCTGTGGACAGAGCCATGCAGCGCTGTCCCGCTGCCCCAAACGCTGCACCCACAAGCTGGTTCAGAGTGTTCTCCTTGTTGGCATCAGGCATCACCACACCATGGTTCTTGGCTCCCTACAGTACATGAAAAGTGGTTAGCCTTCTGCAGTTTGAACTTCATATTACAGCATCTGGTTAGTCACAAGTGTGAAAATAATATCAGGGAATTATATACAAATATATGTACAAAACGTAGAGTAAATTAATTCCACATTTGAGGTCATATGGAATTTATGGACACTAATTAAGATAAATAGGTGGAACATTTACAATTCAAAATTCAGTCTGGCTCTTCAACAGCGATGCACAGCTGCAATCTCTACTTTGCACCTCATCTCATCTGCACAGCTGTCAAGTGAGGAGGAGGAGGGTCGAAGAAGTAACAAGAATATGTTGGCCAATGCTGCCACCTTCTGGATCATTTGATACTTACCATATTCGACTGGACCCTCTTGCCATTTTTAGAGCCCCTCTCATAAATATACTCCCCAGCTTGGTTTGAGCCAACGAAGCTGATTGCCTTGATGGCCGGATGGTCACAGATGAAATTCACAGCTGTGGCAGAAAGAGAATCAAAATAAACTTTCTTATACGATATCCTTTAATCAAACAGTGATTAATAACTACAGACATTTCAAAGAGTGTTTGGTAAGCATTACAGATTAATATCAACCAAGATCCCAGTGCAGGAATAATAAGTCAATTATATTGATTCTGAATTGTCGTTTGTCTAAATCACTTATCAGTTATGAAATAACAATAATGCCAAGATTACACCATTACGAAAGTGAGACATTTTTAGATAAAACCTTTTGTTTTTACAATTTGTGATCAGCCACACTTTCTTTATCTGCCAAATATGTTCTCTATGAATTTGTGAATTGTCAGACAATAGTAAATAAAAATGTCCATTACAATTTCAGAGAGGCGAAATGAATTAGATTTTTTGTTTTTAACGACCAACAGTCCAAACCCCAAAGATATTTATTTTGCTATCATAAAGGACAAAGAAAAGAGCAAATCTTTACATTGGAGAAAGTGGATGCAATGTTTGGTATTTTCTCTGGAATAATTACTAAAGCCAATAATTGTTTGTAAAAATATTTGCTGATTAACTTTCTGTTCACATTTGACTTTAGTGTTAAAGGAGTAGCTAAAAACTGATTTATATTTGTCAAACAAAGGGTTTATATGGTTTGACACACATAAAAGAACTGGTAAAGAAAAGATCTTTTAAGTAAAAATACCTCATGATTGTTGTTGTTTAGTGGTAGCTTAACAGGTAGCCATTTATGAGTCTGTTTGATTTGGGAAACTGATTTGTTCTGATCAGCAGAGGGAGCAGACACAAGAGATCAGTCACTGTATCACATGACCAAGACATATTTAACCAGTATTCATTTTGATGTTTAATGTGCATTAATTTCAGACCCTGGCATTCTGCATGTCATGTCATCAAGCAGACATGTCCAGATAATCGTGGTCAACACAGTTCTTGTATCCACACTACAGATTAGGTTCAGACACAAAACAGAATGTTGTGACAGTGATGGCTAAAGTTTCCCAGGAACCTACTCTTACCAGCGTGTTGGCCGTGGATGATGTTGAGCGTCCCGTCTGGTGCACCGGCATCCTGCAGCATCTTGGCCAGTAGCATGGCGCAGGTTGGCACCCGCTCTGAGGGCTTCAACAAGTAGGTGTTGCCGCACACCATGCCCATGGGGAACATCCACAGAGGGATCATGGCAGGGAAGTTGAAAGGCGCAATCCCAGCACACACCCCAAGGGGCAGGCGGAAGGTGTAGGTGTCCATGTCCTTGGTGATGGAGGGCAGGGTTTCACCGAGCATCAGAGAGGTGATGCTGCAGGCGTGCTCCACAACCTCTGCAAAGAAAAGACATGAACAGATCATGCAATTTCTGCAGTGGGAAACCCCTAATTGTCTCTATAAAAAGAGACAATTAGGGTTCTCCATTCATCTATAAGATTGTGCGTTTAATTTGTTTTGACGCGTGTTAACATCTTTAAAGACAAAATGTACTTTTAGAATTACAATCTGTGATTGTGATATGAGTGGGGAAAGAAAGCTAAATTTGATATTTTTATATCATCTTCAAGAAATTGTTCCTCCCTTCCCAAGATATGGGGAAAGGTAAAAACAGTCAAGAAGATCTAAACTTTCTCCAATGCAAATTGATTATAAAATTGATACCAGTGAAATAACCCAGCTACTGTAAGAAAATTCAATAGTAAGAACATGTTTTCAGACTAAACTACACTAAATGACTTTGCAAGGTGGATATTTCACAGTGCAGCAATAATAGTGGCAATCATTTAAAGGGCTCACGAAGAAAACCGGCCCTTTGTTCTCGTTTACCCAGATACAGAAGCTAGTATAACAGTATTATGTATGGTATATCATTAACTATTCCTGTACCACAAAGTAAAAGTCTGCATAACATGTAAATGTTTACCAATTTGTTGCCCTTTGTAGAGGTATGTGTGTGCACCTTTGTGAGTGAGATAAACTTACGCAATCCTCTGAATACATCCCCCTCTGCATCTGCAAGGGTCTTGCCCTGTTCCACTGTAATGGCTTTGGCAAGTTCTTTCTAAAACACAAAGACGATACCCATGTCATTCCTTTGTTTTTTAGCTTCTTTTTTTTTTACATTACAGGAATCCTTGCTGCTCTCCAGAGGTTATCTGTGAGTTTTAGAAGTGATTTCTCAGGCAGGCAAACTCAGTTTTCCTGGTTTAAATCTTCTAAAAGACCAACTTTTATAGTACTGGATCTTAATTGCTTTTCAAATGAAAGCACTTTGTAATGTTCTTTTTGAAAAGTGCTTTATGAATAATGTTATGATTATATATTCTGAACTACAGATTCAGTTTCAAATGTAAACAGCAGGCTCAGATCTAATGTGGATTTGCAAAGAAAGAAGTCGATTGTGACAGTTGGTCAACTTAATAATAACAACAACAAGCTTAACAGTGCTAAATAGTAAACTCTTGTATTCAGTTGCACCTTATACTTTTCAGACCCTTTGACTTACAATGTTGTCCTTGATAAGCTGCTGATAGCGCAGAAAGACCTGCTGCCGAGCCAAGATGGACGTCTCGGACCAGGAGCGAAAGGCTCTGGAGCACGAGTCCACGGCAGCCAACATCTCCTCCTGCGTGGCTTTGGGCACACGGGAAATCACCGTGTTGGTAGCCTGTAAAGTACTGGAAGTACTGTGAATCAGCTCATACCACAAAGCTAATTACAATTTTTTTTACATTTGTAATTTTACTACAAAATAATGTAGGAAAGCAGCTTGTACCCACAGACACAGAGCAAACGTTACGCAACACAAAACAGGTTAAGCAACTCCCCAGGTCAGAGCCATGTCAGAGCTTCCAAACCACATCGTAGCATCATGAAGCACTCAGCTATAGCTGGTTTTACCTAACCCAACTACCTATGTGGATGTTGCCAAAAAAAAAAAAAGTGCACTGTTTCAGGCACCAGTCCAGGTGAAACACTTACAGGATTGTGAATATCCAGCCATTCTGAAGTCTTGGATTCAACAAACTTCCCATCAATGAACAGCTTGGTGGTTGGCTGTGAGGAGAGATGTTACATCACATCTGTATTTAATCGTTAGTCAGCAGGCTCATCATCCATGTATGACATTTCATGTAAAGTGGAACAGCAGATTGACAATTAAGTGTAAACTGCTCTCCACTCACCACTGAGGAGGAGTAGCACATGCGGCCAAATTTAAGCGGGACCTGAGAAAGAAACATAGCAGGAATATCATCAACTGTAATAAATATTATCAATATATCCAAAAACTAGAATTAAAATGTTTGGTTTACATGAAACCAGCTGTTTCCAGCTGCAGCCTGAAGGCAGCAAGATTAATACAGTACAAAGTGTGGAGTTGTGAAAAGGCTTGAAGGGATCAAAGTCAAGCTGACTGGAGAAAACTGGAACAATGAATGCAGTTCACCCAACAGATGCAGACTGACACGTTTCTTTGTTTTATGTCAAGTACAATGTACACACAGAAAAGCTGAAGTAGGCAACTTTCATAAACTAAATCAGCTTATAAGAGGTGGTCCCTTATCAAAACGCCTACAGTCAGATAGAATATAATCAACATTCCTCTGAAGAGAAGAAACAAGTGCAGTTATTACCAAATGTGAGAAATAAATGTGTAAAGCAAAACAGACCTAATGCTGCAGCACATGACACCTGGGAGTCTATAAACAATGTGAGCTGTCAAACCTACCTGCAGCATCTGCAATTGATGAGAGTTTTAAACATTAAACAAACTTTTACATCTTACCTTTGCCTTTAACACCGACCTCAATGCCGTTGTCGCCATGGCTGGAAATGTTATTAAGTGTGGGTCGACTAGATTTGACCAACTCCGCGGGTAGGCCAGTGTCCTGACGGCGACAACGTCCAGTCTTCTCTAACGCAGAGACGTATTATCTGTGGGCGGGCTCCGGGGAAATCTCAGGCTTGCTATTCGCTGCACGTTTGCACTCCCAGAAATAACACTGTCTGATTGGTCAAATGTGGGCGCATTCTGTCCAATCCCTAGTTGAGGCTATAGATAAACCCGCCTTCGATGCGAAACTCGTCTAATCATTGGATAATATAACTGAGTGGCTGGAAGTTACGCAACCGGGAGCTGAACTGTGACCAAAATCAGAAGAGTTAGCTTCATTTAGGCTTCATATATTATATAGTCATCGTAGAGGACAGGCAAAGGGACTTGATAGACGTCTGTCTGAACAAGCAGCGCAGCTTATTCTACAAAATAACAACAATAACGTTATCACAGACACAACAATGCACTTGTCCCTTGTTTGCCTCGCCAAGGTAACTTTCTGTAATAATAACATTGTTAGGTGTGTGTGTGTGTGTGTGTGAGCGAGTGCGCTAATATGAACCATATGAAGCTCAGATGTTGCCATGTCATGGACCAAATAGTAGGTAGGAGGGATTTTAGGGGCACATCCTATTGGCTGGTGGAGGAGGATGAGCCTGTTTAACTGTAACGTTAGAAAAACTGTTTGCAATAGTTGATTCAGTCTAGTTGGAGGGGAAAGTAGAGCAAAAAACGATGGCAACCCAAACCAAGGTGAACCAGTAGACCCAAGAAAAATTAAATGTGTCAAAATGGAGAATGTGATGTGTTTTCAAACGGATCAATGTGTTTTTCGTTTCCTTTGTAGCCTGTTCTTCATGGATACTACAGAAGCTCCTGCTCCTGGAGGGTTCGCATTGGTAAGTCTTGGCACAGGCACTAATGCTGTTATTCAAAGCATTTGTGATGTCAACGAGATAATCATTAACTTTTTGTGCACCAGCTTTTGCTCTTAAAGGTATTGAATATGACCAGGTTCCAGTCAGTCTAATCAAAGATGGAGGTCAGCAGGTACGGTATAAGTTCACAGGATCCATATAAATGCAGAAATTACATATTTGATAAAAAATGTTATTGACTGCTGTTGTTTTGAATGAACAATGTATGCATAAACATGTTTTTGAAAAATCCAATGAAAGTTATCTGTATGCTCAAGTATACACAACAGTTCAAGACATTAAACCCCATGCAACAAGTGCCTGCAGTTGAAATTGATGGCATCACCCTCTCTCAGTCAGTAAGTCCCCAAACTCTTCACCATTGTAATCATACAAAACCCTTATTTAAGTTAACAACCTCGAAAACTACTTAAGTTTTTCTGAAAATGTTTCTTGCTCAAACAGCTGGCAGTGGTCCAGTACATTGATGAAACCAGGCCAGGGCCTCGGCTTCTCCCTGCAGACCCAAAAAAACGTGCCCAGGTTCGGATGATAAGTGACCTCATTGCCTCTGGGATACAGCCTCTGCAGGTGAGAACAGCACGGTGCAAATTATTACAAAGTCAAACTGGAGCTATTGTGGATTATAACAGCCAGCAAAATCAACAGTCACCATGTAACTTCAACAATATTAATTATTTCCTGGATGTTTCAGAATTTGTACGTGATTCAGAAAATAGGAGCAGAAAAGGTGCAGTGGGCTCAGCACTTCATTGATCGCGGCTTTCAAGGTTGGTGAAAGCCATCTCCTTAACTAAACATCCAGAGTTATTCAAACACTGCATCACTCGACTTCCTTTACAATATTATGTTTCTCTCTTCCAGCTCTTGAGCCCATTCTGAAGCAAACAGCAGGGAAATATTGTGTGGGTGATGAGGTAAGAGCATGATATCATATTAAAGCATGATAACAGTGTGATGTATAGCAGAAACCTTTCATGTGACCCATTGCTTACCCTTTAGATATCCATGGCAGACATCTGTCTGGTCCCACAAGTCTACAATGCAGACAGGTGTGTAATCAGACATTTCATAAAACTGTAACATTAATACACCACTAAACAAGACGACAACATGAATGCCATGGCATTTTGTACTGATGAGAGTTAATGCATTTCTTACTTTGTTTACATGAAATTCACCTGCTACACCAAACACCCTGGTAAACGTTTAATACTCTAGCATGACCTCTCTGTCTTGAATCTCAACAGGTTCAAAGTGGACATCGGGCAGTTTCCAACTATAAAAAGGTTAAATGAAACTTTAGTTGAGATTGAAGCTTTCAAAGTGAGCCACCCGTCTAACCAACCAGACACACCTGCTGATCTGCGTGCATAGACCAACTCTGCAACTTTGTATAATTAAATAAAATTCTTTGGGAAAAAATCCTATTTCAATGATATTACTTTAAATAACAAGAACACTGGGTAGTTAAAAATATTTATTAGCATTTTGACTCTTTAAAAAA
>JAPMOB010251365.1:0-28671 GCA_029875015.1 Lepomis gibbosus
AAGAGGACTTCAACTAACAAGTATTTTCATTACAGCAGGGGATTTTCTTGTCAGCAAATGCTGAGAAAAAAATGCCTTCTCTATTTCTCAAAGCTGAAAGTGATGTTATCAGATGTCATTTTTCTCAACCAAGCAGCCCCAAAACCAGATTTAATTTAATCAAATATAAAACTGAGAAAAACAGTGAATAAGCATATTTTGGATATCTTTAGTTGAAATAAATATTTAAACAATTTCCAATAGTTGCTGCTCAGTTTAATTTACTGTTGATCGATTAATCACTTCAGCTCAATGTGTTCTTTTGATAAATTTAACAATACGCAGCCTGACTGATGGGTAAACTAAAGAGGTGTCCTCCCCTCCATTAGAATGACATTTGCTTCTTACTGGGAAGGTTGCCAGTTTGAATCTGCAGTCTGAGTTGTACCTGAAAAAAGGTGAGCAATGATCAAACACAGATGACAGACTTAAATCCTGCAGAGTTTTTATTCCCCTTTAAGACAAAGACAAAACAAGATTCATTTTGCATAACAGTAGTACAGCAGCAGCTGAGGGTACAAAAATGCTTTAATCTTTCAGTGTAAAAATAACTCTACTCGTACCTCACACCTGTGCCGTCCTCTCGTAGTGCAAACGCTTCAAATAAAAGTTAGGCACATGATGGATACGATCGCAGTTCAATTACACTTAAGTTCTGTCAACGTCATTCTGTGTTCCTTTTTTTCGTTTGATTATTCCCAGTTCATCATGTTCGACAATCACAGACTGAAGAGATGACGGAGTTTAAATAGTGATAGTAGGACAGTTTGACTGCCTGTTTGTAAATGTTAGGTTCGATGAAGCTTGATAACAAATACCTATAGAGTCCTATTTCGCTGACCGGATGAGGATTATCTAAATCAGCTTTTTCAACTAAGTGCAACTGAGTTTAATACTAAGTCAAAAACAAATTACATTGCAAGCTTATGGTCCCAAGCAACGATCACAACTTCTCCCTAGGCGATGCCTGTAAATATCTGAGTGAGCGTTTAAGTGGCAACTTGACATCTTTCTACTTTTTAAGGAAAACAATAAAAAATATAAACTAGCTCAAAATAAAGTCAAAGGTAAAATATTTCCCAGATTTACATATGTTACACATAAAAAATAAATATCAGCTCTGTTTTTTAATCTAGGCATTTTATGATTCAACCAGAAAAATAAAAAGGTACAAAACGAGACCGTCGCTCTCTTCAGACTAACACAGTGCAGCTTATTTTCAACAAGAGTGCTCCGCCATCAGGAGGCCAGCACGCCTCGGCGGATGATGTCAGACCCGTAGCGCCGGCTGAGAGAGGAGTCGCCCCTCAGCTGGTGGGAGTGGCATCGTTTCAAGCAGGGCTCGACCTCGCCGTCGCCTGGTTTGGAGTCGGAGGTGTAGCCGTCGTTCTCCGTCCCTGAGCGGAGTCTGGTCCTGGGGTACGACGGCTCTGGCGTGTTGGTCAGATGCCTCAGCAACGGCTTGCAGTGCTCCGCCTCCTCCTGCTCTTTCATCGTTGCCGTCGGAGGCCTCTCGGCCCTCTTCGGGATCCTGAACTTCCCCCAGCCTTTTAGATGTCCGGACACAGATCTGTGAGAGCCGTTCGCGTGGGTTTTCCTCAGCCAGCCGGTGGCTTTGGTGGTGGCGACAGCGGCGGCGTCTGAGGCCACGCCGGCTCTGTTGAGTTTAGTGTCTGCCGTCACATCCAGAGAGACTGGGTTTCTTTTTATCGTCCCTTCAGCCATGAAGTAGTCTTCTGTGTCAGAGTTCCTGATATCGACCAGCCTGATGGACACCGTTTTCTCCAGATGTTTTGACCCGAACCTGTTCTTCACCTGGCTGGGGAAGCTTTCCGTCACATCGCTCCTCCTCTTCCTCTTCATCTCTTCTTGGTCGTTGTCTCGTTTCCGCCTGGCCAGCGCCTCGTGCACGGGCCCCGGGGCCTCCCTTCTTGGCCCTTTCCTGCTCTCAAGTTTGTGCAGCTTTACGGTGATGGTTTCCTGCACGACTTCTGGCGTCTGAAGCTTTGGGATTTGAATCTCCGTGCTGATATCAGAGTTTGGGAATTTGGCGTCGCACGAGGCCTTGGCAGGAGAAGACTCTTTGATTCGGCAGCCTTTACTGTCCTTCGTCTCCAGTGCTTTGCTTGGATTGTCCTTCTTGTGAGTATGCGGAGAGTCAGAGGGGCCTTTTCTGTCGCTGCTTTTCCTTTTTTCCTGCATTAAAGACCCTCGTTTGGTTTTCAGTCCAGAGTGGCTGCAGGAGGAGTGAGACTGGGAGCCCTGAGAGGATAACCAGCCCAAAGAGAAGAGCTTCTCCAAATCCTTTGCTGAAGGATCACCTGCAAAAGATAAGTGATTCAATACAAAATTAGGGCAATATTTTTATTGCTACCAACCTTCAGTGGATTGACAAAATTAAGGATCCTCAAAACTAGGTACTGCAGTGTTTCTTTGTACACAAAAGATTTTGGTCTGATGTAATGACCAACAGCAGAACACAGATCTTTACTTTTGATTATTTTGTCATTTTAGCATATATATCCCATTTTGTGATAAAGGAAAATACTCTTATTAATAACATTACAATCATTTAAACCATAATCAAAATTGAGAGTCTAGAGATCAGGTAAAATCTCATCTTAAAACATTTTAATTAAACATTTGATTTAAAACATTTAAATCCTTTTAGCACAAAGATTTGGAACAGATAATGGGAGATACTTAATGTATTTTTTTAAAAAGGCACAACTTTTTATTTAGAGAAATGGACTGATGAGAGATGGTGGAATTTGTATCGTGAGAAATACGTTATCTGCTATAATTAAATGTACATGTCAATTTCTTGTTTCTACATGTCCATTTACACAATTTGTGTCTTTTGTATTGTAATTTTTTGCGAATATTTGGACAAATGTGTTTTAGGTAGTTATGACAGTAGAGTATTTTCCAGATTCCTTGTTTCATTTACTGGATTCAGATTCCTGTGATTCTCCGTCTACATGCTACAGTAAAACACTGCATTATCACTATCTGCCAGCTAAGTTTATAGATCCACGCATGTTGTTAATTTTTAAAGAACCACATCAGTCAGACTGTTGTTTCAACTTTGAGAGACATTTTTAAAAACAACTAAAAAACCCAGAAATTGTAGTTGATGTGACTGAATGACCTTTATTTCACGCTGTCTCGTCTTGCTGACTCACCTGTGAGCAGCTCGTGGTCCAGCAGTCGGACCTGGTGCTGGAGGATCTGCTCCTGGACTCTCCACAACGAGCGCTTCATCTTCTCCCTCCGTGTCACCATGTAGGTCAGGTTACGCACCTGAGGAGCAACAGCAGGTTCTTTAGAAGGATTGTCACAAAACAGACAGGTACTTTATTTACTTACATTAAGATCAGCATCCAGATTATCACATTTAAACACATCACCTTGGGCTCTGGCTGAAAGTGTGATGAGCATTTTCATCATTTTCTGACAACTGAAAGACTAAATGATGCAGCCCTATTTTAGATTATATATATATTCTGTTCTATTCCTATTACACGTGCACTATATAGTAATATAATGTATTCATACTTACACCTATGTTTATTTTATGTAGGGTAAAAATACGCTGTAGTTATATGGTTGTACTGTACAGTATAACTCGCAGTTCTTCAATAGTCCTTTCAGGCTAATTATATTTGGAAAAATATTCCATGTATATGATCTAAAGCCTGTACGGTCCAGACTACAAGCCCAGGGTCCAGATCTGTTCTGCGCCACAATTTTATAAGGCCATCTAAATGATTGGAATTGGCAAAATTCTGGCCCACAAATCTTCCCCCAGCCTTTTATTAACTCCTCCACTGTTTGTCAGTAGGATCAGAAAAAACAACTTACTAACCGATTACGTTTTGGAGGAGATCCAAACACAAATGAACTTTAGTTAACATTGTGAGGTAGGTCATGATGTTCACGTGTTAATATAACTTTGTTTCAACATTTTGGTAAATGTGCAGTTATTTGTAGCTTAAAGTTCTCTACTCTGTATGATAGGTACTACCATTATTTACCACAATTAGGGCTGGACAATAAAACAATAATAATTATCGCGATATAATTTTTTTCAATAACAATATAACAAATGTTCAATAAATATTCAATAAATGTTTGATTTGATTCACTTGAATCACACACGAATTAGGACTGATTTTTTTACTGAGATGTTTATTCTGTTGAGGAAAAAGGACAGAAAAAAAGCTTTTACCTAATTTTCCTCGTGCATATTTGTTGAAAAAGATTTTACCATAAATGTTTTGAATGTTCTCCCTCAGATTTGTGAAGTGATCCACTGTTTGGAATCAAATGTTTGTCATGTTCTGACCATAAAGAAGAGTTTAAACCACAATTAACCATCAGGTTTCTTTAACTTTCACTGAGGAGCAAAAATCAGCCTTCAAACCTAAAAGATGTAACGATTTGATACTTATCATGATAATTATCGATATCGAAAGATATGAAACTCTTTATCATGATAATATTTTGGCCGTATCGTCCAGCCCTAATTTCAATGCGTGTAAATATTAGTCTGTGAAACCATACTGGTTTGTGTATCCTTGTGAACATGCTTTTATTTTATTCTTACACATATAATTATGTTTTTTCAAGTGTTTTCTGGTTTTCACAAATGTTTAAGTATGTCAAACGTTTCTTTTTTATTCAAAAGAGACAGCACAGTGGTAGAGTCCTGAAATGAGGGGGAGAGAGAGAGGGCGTGCATGCAGCAAAGGGCAGTAGGCTGGATTCATACCCGGGCCACTGTGATAAGTGCTCAGCCTTGTACATGGGGTGCGCTCTACCATGTGAGCTAACCACGCCCTGATGTTCTGGTTTTACAAGAGAGGTGGAGAGTTGTTTATTCGTCTGTGGATTTTAATGTGACTGTTTTCTGTCTCATCTTCAGGAGAAAGCTGCCGTTTTGAAGGTGTTGTAATCCACACAGCCTTTGCATGTATGTTATTTGAAGTAGCTCTTTGTTTCCTATCTCTTTTCCTGCTGACATGTGAATCTCTTGGGATCAATAAATCTTATCTACAAACAAGCAAACTTTTCCACTGCACTCACAATTTCTGAACATTTATTTAAAGTGTTTAACAGGAAGTCATTCTCTCATCTTCATGAGGTTTCCCTTGTTGACTCTGCTGCTCTCTGAGCTCCTGTGAACCTTGGTGCAGGTGAAGAAGAAACCTACCCTCTCCAGGTCCTGTCGGAGGTGTGTGAAGAGCTGCAGGCGTCGCAGCAGCACCTCCTGCTCGCGGCGTGCCAGGCTCTCCTCCTCGTCCTTCTTGGGCGTGAGGAGCGGCTGGTTGAAGTTGGCTTTGCGTTTCAGTTTCCAGTACTGGTAGAGGAAGTCCACGACGTCTGGGGGCAGCTTCAGGCGGCTGGCCACCTCGTCCACCTCTACAAACTGGTAGAAGTCTTCCTCCATCGCCTGCAGCTTCAGCTTGCGGAGGTTGACTCTCTTCTCCTGCTGGCGGCTGCTGAGCCCCTCTAGATCGCTGGGCGCTCTGTTGATGAGCTGAGGAGCCACGTAGGATGACGAAGAGGAGGAAGCGTCTTCCTCCACTCTGACCCTACCTCTCCTCTTGCACTTCTTGTCTCTGACGCTGTCCTTCTCCTCCTCGCCTCCAGAGTCTCGGTCCCTGGACTCGGTGCCCTCGAGCCCGGAGTGTTTGGGGCAGTAGGACTTGAATTTGACCTCGTCATCCTCAGTGAGGATCGTGTTCATTTCAAGGCTGGCGTGGAGGCCGCACGTCACGTGGAAGGCAGTCCGGCAGTTTTTCGCTGAGCACTGCGGCAGCAAACACAACATTGTTAGACCTTAAAACATTCAAAACACATGTGACTTATAACAAACTCATTGGAAGCCTGTAACTGTGTCCTATATCCATGCTACACACTAATTAAAAGCAGAATCCATAAAGGAAATTCTCGCAGCTGGGCAAAAATAAATTAAAGAAATTAATAAATTGTGGATGGTGCTAAAAAAAGATGCAAAAATTACCATTATTTTTTTGTTTCTGATGAATTTAACTGACAAGACGTTTTGTGTAATTTCCAGTTAAGTAAGTATAAAATAGTGTGATTTCTTGCAAACTGCAAAAACAGAATACTATGAAAATAACTGTATAGTATACTGTATTAGTGTGTAGTATGGAATTACAGCAGGTGACTCGTGAATAATTCAAAAATCCTTTTTAAAACCAAGCTATCTAAAGCGAAGTAAATGTTCTTAAAGAGAACTTTAACCACATTTGAACTTGATATTTGATATGAATAAACTGCACAAAACATGTTAAAACTCAGGAGAGTTATGTACTAATTTCACTCATTTTGGTATCTGTAATGAAAGGTACTGACATAGTTTTGGCACTGCTGTCTGACTTACCCACACATCTCTCTGTCCTTGTTTCTAAATTCTTTCTTTGACGACACCTGATTAGCAGAGGACGTTTGAACAAAATGTTCCAGCTGGTAAAAATAGCAGCAGCTGAATCAGCAGGTATAGAGCTACAACACATAGAAACGTGCTGATACCTGCACTTTAATTTAACCCCAAAACACTGTTGTTACATATATTCATCATTTTCTACTTGCGCTACAACCTAAAACTAACTAGTAACATGGTTTTAATTCAGCTGCCTCCCTCCTCCGTTAACCTGCTGAGCTGTGAAATCATCACAGTTTCATTTCCCACATTTATTTGTTTGTGAAAAGCAAAAGAAACGCCCCGCAGCACACACACCACACTGAGGATATCTCAGCATCACGCTGACTCGCGCTTTGCTTTCCACATCTCATTAGACGCCTTTGTGTTCCTGCGTTACGAGAGTGAAATGTGAGCGGTGACTCTACCTGTATACACGCTCCAGTCTTCTCCTTGCACAGGCAGCAGATCAGAGCCCATCTGTTGCTGGGAATTTGGGACACGTTGGTGATCGGCTCCATCTTCTCTGGATTCCCGATGCTCACCTGCGCGGCAGATTTAAAATATAATGGGTCACGTGCTGCTCACTAGGGAGTGTCGACTCATTTAGAAATGCAAATACATTAACGCATTGCTGAGACAAATTCACCACCATGTGTGCAGAAATGCTCCAGTAGGAATAAAACCGAAACAGCTGCCAGTGTTTCATGGTGTTTGGTCCAATAAAAACATGACAATGGAATTCTTTCATTCTACTTTCAATACCAGTCAAAGACTTGGACGCACCCCCCATTCACTTGAGAGCATCCAAACTTTTGACTGGTACTGTACATTTTAATGTTTGTTTATTCATCAAGACATGTGTGACTTTACTCTGAGTAAATATTCTAAAACAGCAGAATCTATTGGAAAGCTCCAATTTAATGCTGTTATACAGACTATGGTGGACACAGCCTAATCTAAACACCAGTTTCCAGTTAGCACTTCTAGTTCTCTGATGTAAGTGTTAATATAAAACTCTGAAAATGTTAGAGTAGATATTGGCACCTAATGAAAATATTTAAAACGTGACTGTTGGCTTATCATTCACATTCCCTGCAATGTGAATTGTTTACCAATTTTAAAATAATTTATAATTAAGGCCAATGTCAGTGATAACATTTCTGAGACTTACTTATGCCAACTCATATATGCTCTTTGCTCATTTCTTTAAGACTCACACAGTACTGGAGCACGGTATGAAAAATGGGAAGAGGGATATGTAATTTAAAAAAAGGGGAAAAGTATTTAATATAAAAAACTGTTTTAACAGGTAGATTTCATCTTCACCTCTGGAATCCACAAGGCACAGCTGACGTGGACCCACTTTGTTCCACTTCGGGTCGGCTTCATGGCTCCGCCCTTCTTGGGACACAACTGGCACTTTGGCAGGATGCCGAGGGCGCAGATCCGGCACAGCCAGCTGCCCTTTGGCACTTTCTGGATGCCGTAACACGCCTGGTGAGAAACGCAAACAGAGGGCGTCTCAGCTTCCAGACAGCAAGCGGAAATCAATACAGCAGCAACAAATGAAGACGCAGAGAAAGTGTGTGAAACCGCGGCAACAGCTGACCTGAATGGTCCTTTTAATTTTGCTTCTTAACCACAGCGAGACATCTTCAGACGAACAAATTAAGTCTCTAAGCCCTGACACGGTTTGGTTAAAAACTGTTTGCTGTGTTTAATGAGCCACATTTCATTATAGATTTCGCTTTGCTTCACATCATCTGGGAGTTTTTAACATCACATGGCAGAACCTCGAAATTTCAGTTTAGTTCCCATCATTTGTAGAGCTGCAACAATTAACTGATTAATTTAATTAAATGAATCACTATTGAACTATTTTAATAAATCAGTGTGAATAATTTTTTAAGAAAAAAATGTCAAAATTCTCTGATTCCAGCTTTTCACTTGTGAAAACTGTCTGAGTTTCTTTAATCCTCTGTGACAGTAAACTGAAAATCTCTGAGTTGTGGACAAAACAAGATTTGAGGACATCATCTTGGGCTTTCAGACACAGTAATCAACAATTTTCTGACATTTTATAGAACAAACAACTAATCGATTAATCGAGGAAATAATAAAACAGACGCAGCTCGTTAGTTACAGCCCTAATCATTTGGTTTACATTTAAGACATTCAGCTGATAGTCTTATATAAATTAATTCAAATGAGAGAGACAGTAGAAGTTAAACTCATGTATTAATAACAACATTATCAGGTGTACAAACGCCAAAGAATATTAAATAAATGTCACATAAGACAAAAAGCACTTTGGAAGATATCAATAGCTCTGTAAATCACGCAGTCACCACTCAATGAAAATGTTTTGTCTTAATACTTCATAAAAAGTAATGAATTATTTTCTATCAGTAGGTTTATTCTCATGTAAAGTGAGTTAAATGAGTCCTGACCTGGTGAACGCAGATGTTGCACTTGTCGCAGAACACCATCTCGTTGTTGTCTTCCCCGTCGGGCGACTGGCAAACG
This sequence comes from Lepomis gibbosus, assembly GCA_029875015.1. Lineage (NCBI taxonomy): Eukaryota > Metazoa > Chordata > Actinopteri > Centrarchiformes > Centrarchidae > Lepomis > Lepomis gibbosus. The sequence goes on from JAPMOB010251365.1 coordinate 9,020, forward strand.
TCACACACCACGTCCTCGTCGTATTCGATGCCCAGCCCCTCCTCCGTCTCCATGGCGTGCGTCATGTTTTCGTGGCAGCAGTGCTCAAACTCCTCCATCACCCGCTCCATGGTGATCTCGTCCAACGGTGGCATGGCTGAAAAATTAAGGGAGTAAAAGTTGTCCCAAAGTTAAGGACCTCCTCCGGAAATGTCTGGTTTCATGTTTTAATCTCAGAGGGTCTGTGACATTATACAACCTTTGGGCTTTTAAAATATGTTCAATTTAACTGAAAGGTCCTGGAGATTAAACTGAACATGCTAATTTATCTCTGCCTAAATAGCTGACACTTTCAAGATAACCCTACTTAACCCAGCAGCGAAAATATTCATAATTACAGGTTTAACTATAAAGTCATCGGCCCCACTAAGACACCATAGAAAGAGCTCAACTGCAGATGTAAACAAAGATTTGGTTGAAGCGATAAGTAGAATAAAATAAAAACAACAGCAGTAACAACTCAAACTTTATCTTTTTACCCCAAAAAGGGTGGCGAAATTCCCTCAGATCCAGTGTCTACCTTATTTTGGGGTCACATTTCGGTACAGCAGTGAAAAATTTGTATCGTCATGTGTTGTGAAAAATGTAAACCTTCAACAAGTTGTAATTCTTATTGTCAGTGATACTCAATCGTAAGACTCTGACCTGTTAATGATTCCTGAACTGTTACACAGTTGGAATAAAACTAAGATGTAGACTTTCTGCTGCGACTTCTCAGTTACTTCACTTACAGTTTATAAAGACACACTGCTTTGGCTAGAATCCAATTTCTGAACGATACCAACATAATGAATGCCCGCCTTTGCCAAATCAGCCTCAGGCCAAACATCTGCTCTGTGACTCACCCATCTCTGCAAACTCCTCGTTGGTGATCTGCAGCCAGGCCACGTCTTCCTCGTTCAGGTCGTAGCGGCACATCCCCTCCGCCAGTGTCCGGATGTCCACGTAGCCCAGCGCCTCTGTGCCCGACGTCCGGATCAGCTTCTTTGGCCTGACGAACATGACCTCCTTCCCTTTCTCTGCCAACACCCTGCACAGCACATGTCAGTTCACTGTCCTGCATTTACATTTTGGTACTACGAATTATCCGTCCATTCATTTTCTATACACTCTTATTCTGTGAGAAAATAGGTGGAAAATGTTTGTCTCTTCAACATGTCCCTTTATGTTGGGGACTAATGAGAGATAAGAGCTAATGAGCAAGATTAGAAATAAGTAAGTATTTGGTTGCTACATTTTCAAGGTCCTGCTCAAGTCATAAATAACTAAGCATTTTAAGAACTAGGGTGCAAACATATCTACAAATCTAAACTTTAATCATTCGTTTTTGTTTTTCAAGCGTTTGTCCAACTGTCCTTGCTGGAAAACAGACTATATGAGACTGTGAGCTTGTTAAACCAAATTAACACAAACCAGAGGCTCCCTGGGAAACAGGCTTTAAAATTAGCCGCCTGTTACACAAGCAGCCATCTCTACACAGAGCAGTGACATCTCAACTTTATGAGCCTGTCCTAGATTCCCACTCGGGACAATACGGGATCAAACATGTGGCTTTGTTGACTCAAAGCGGCCTTTCTTTTGTCCTACCTGGCGACAGGCTGAGGGATGGACTGAGGGCTGACGGGAACCTGGACGCCCTTCTCCCACTCCTGCCTCCAAGGGTCGGCGAGGATGTAGTAGTCCTCTGGGTTCAGCTGGTACGAGTCATGTACCTTCATGGCGGTGATCAGGTCCGTCCTGAAAACCTGCAGCAGTCGCAACAAGAGTCAGCGCACTTCACGCCAAACGCTGTTGCCACCGTGTCTGCAACTTTTCTACTTGTAGAGGAGGATTCTCTCTGAAATTATTTTGTTTTTGTTGCTTTACAGTTTGAAGGATCAAGCTGTTGTTTCTGATTTAACTTCTCTAAATCTTCAGTGCAAATGCTCACATTAGTGAGAAAAATTATCAATTTAATTGGACCATCAAATACCTGCTGTGTAAAAACACCCCGTAATTACACAGCCACAATATAAATACTGGTGTTCATTTATTTAATCTGAAATACCACTAATTATCCTAAAGCTCGTATTAGCGCCTTAAAATGCAGAATTACAGCATGAAAAGTTGTATTTTTGGCATTAATACACACACCAACCATCTTTACAAGCAAATTAATTACAACCTCTTAAAATGTTTTCCCCATACAGAAACTGCACATCACTGTTTGCACATGTTGAAAACAGGTTGAACTAGCATGTTGCATACAGCCAGCCAAACAGAAACCAGCCAATCGGAGTCATTGCTTTGTTTTGATTTGACTGGCTCTTGGTCAAAAGGGAATGTACAGTGGCCTGCATGGACCAAGTCCACAGCCCGTACATTAGATAACAACAGGTGTGTCAATCCCACGGAAAAATGTGGAAGATTAGATTACTGACTAATTTTGCTGTTATTCATTGATTGATCAATTTCTTTTTTGATGATTTTTGTTGTTAAATGTATCTTTAAAATAAAGCAGAGAACAAGAATGACAGCAGAACACAGTTCAAGAACTCTGACCTACAAGTGTTCAATAAACTCTAATAATCCTACAACCCCATCATTACTGTAATGAGTTCAGACAGACGTACCTCGGAGGGTTTCTGCCCGGTCCCCCTCCTGGGCTGTGATGAATGTTGGGACCAGCAGGTGGAATTACCTGGAGGACAAACATCATAGAGTGTTACAGGTCTTAGCATTTCTCCTTTCGTGCTGTTGTTCTAATTAATCTAACGAACAACCTCACGTCCTCAAAAATGTATGGATTTCCCCCCCACAGGGAAACTTCGAGAAACATGTGTGGCTCATTTGGATAGTCAAAACGCTGCAACTGGTGTTTTCTGTTTTCATTTCTTTGCGATTCACTAACTTCAACTTTGGGTCACTTAGCATTTAAAATCACACCGTGAGAGACCAAAGCCTTGATTTGAACAACATGTGGGACCTCAAAATCCTGCAGGATTGTTTTGTTAACGCATTTAACTGCTTAAAAAAATCTGAATCACACCTCAGCTAAAAACTGTTTCCAGTAAGAGCTTAGTTTTTGGTTTTTTTTACACCAGATGGCACATCAAATAGACTGGATGATACGTTAATCCTAACAATCGCAGGGAAGCATTTACACATTTATTTTCTGTAATTACCAACTTACCCCAACATTTTACATGTGATAAATTCCTGCCTACTAAGGCTTTTGCGGAGGATAAAACAAGTGCTACAAAGTGTTTCTCAAAGCCAGTCTGTCTGACCTGCCAGGATGTCTTTAAATGTCCAAATCCACCTCCTGTCCCTACTCTGTCTCCTGTTCCTCACACTGTGGGCCTCAGACTTTCTCTTTTCCTCAACCTTTCTCCATCTCTCGCCCTTCTTTCTTTTTCTTCCTCTTGGTTTCCTTCCTGTACATAAAGTATACATTCACTGACAGTAACAAGATGGAAGATATATTTTCAGGAAAAGAAAACTACTCAAAGGGGTTTTGTACTTGTCTGATTTAAAGACATTTACTCATTACTTTATGTAATGACTTACTTTTAGCCTACATTAGATTTTGTAGGATTTGAGGATATAAGTTGGCATTTCCTCTGCTCTGCCGACCTTATAGTGTTGCTTTGCACTTTCACTTGTGAATTTGAGGAGGTGGCTATATTTAGACTTGGTATGAATGAGTCAGCACAGACTATAGTTTGCTTACTTCCATTGTCGGAGTCATCACTGCTGCTGGGGTGCCTGCTCCTCTTCATTGTCGTCTGTCCGCGGAGCTACGGCGTAGGGACACTTCACAAACCAGACAGGAGGTTAAGTTACAGAAGCTATTGATGACAAGCTGCAAGATACACAGCTGTGATAAAGACAAATGTTAACATTTGGGAATAAGATGAGAAGTCTGACTCAAAAGCTGCCACACACACACACACACACACACGATGTTATAGTACAATTTTAGGATCACAAGTTATGGTTGTTAACACAGCAACAACTTTAGAAGACTCAGACATGATGCACAATTACACCATTAAACATAAATATAGTCGCTACCATAAATAAAAGCATGACACAAACATTAGACATGCTCATTAAATAATGCACTGCTGCAGAAAAAATGCTGATTTAAGAGAGCTGGGAATTTCATTACTGACAAAACAATGAGGCTACTTTCTGTGCAGCCACCTTGCCCATCTTTTGAGGGTGGGTTTGATTATTAAGCTTAGAAATAGACCATGTCTCTCAATATTAATAATACCTCTATAATAAAATATCACTTAGACGCACACAGGTAAATAACCAAGCGGGGCAAAGTGTAAAAACACGTCACTATCCTGCAGCCCCTTGCCCACCTTCTGATGGTGGGTTTGACGATTAAGCTAAGAAACTGATCGTGTCTCATAATTTTGATACCGATATACTAGGGGGAGGGGAAATAACTTCTTAGACGCAGACATATCAGAGCATAACGGTGGGAGAAAAGTGTAAAAACGTGTCACTATTCCAGCTGTTTCCTTGCTGATCTGGCAGCACACCAACCCCGTAGGGACGTGTACACCAGTCACTGTTCAGCAATGTCAACAAGAAGTTACCACATGCAGCACACACAGGAAACATCGCCTAGTTGCAGAGCGCAGCATGCGGCGTGCAAAAACACCAGCACGGACTCCCGACAGGTGGAAATACCTCGGGGTTGTGTTGCCAGCGTGTACACGGGGAAATGTGCAAACCCTAATTTAGCTGGCTGGACGACAGCAGGCTAGCCACAGTTTGTGTGAACGCCCCTTCTTCCAGAAAGTATCGGCTAACTTAGCGGCTACCTTTAGCTGGCAGGCTACAACAGCTTGTCTTTAGCTTCGCTCTGGCAACATGGTAACACGCACAAGGGAATATAATGTTTTTAGCGTGTGATTGTAATTTCATCACGTAGAGTTGCAATTTTTTTAAAATCAGGCTGCAAATTGTAGCTGGTTAGCCAGATAGCTAATCTCTCACTAGTGTTATGCAACACGAGGGCCCACCCACACCCGGCGCCAGTGTTGTTTATGATAAATTTTTTTAAAGTTCTCCGCTACGTCCTTAAAATTAAAATAAGCCTTTTTGCAAACCTGGTTCATAACAGAAGAATATACGACTGATAGGCACGTTTTTCTACATGCGTAGTCTGCACGTTAATATTAGCTGACGTTAGCGGTTAGCAACAACAGCTAGCTCGTTAGCTGAGGAGGCTACAGCAGTTGGTATATTAGCATTAGCCACTGCTGCTAACATAACTTCTACGGTGCCCCTTCTTAAAACCCCACAGTCCCCGAACAGCTATTCTGTAAAATGCAATGTGTTAATAACTGATTTGAACAAACTACCTGATGGACACATGCATGGAAACTGTTGAGTAACGCGATGTTGTGGTGCTAGCCAGCAGGGCACAGTGTGGCATATTTACCAGCGATCCACTGGCTGAGGTTAATCTTTGGCGCCATTTTAAATGACGATGTCGCGTTTTCCTAGCGGACTGCTAAGTGCGACCATACTAGAAATATATATACAAACTCCTTCAAATAGCCCGTTAGGGACATTATGGCAGATGTGCACATTAATTTAAATCCGTGTAGAGAATGAAAATAATTTGGACGGTACATACAGAGCACGACAGGGCCGATGAAAGCCGGTGAGTTTGATGTGAAGCGCAGTTTTATCCGTGAGTTCCGCTTGACCCGCATTCCACAAACACAGAGCGGCGGCCGGGGAGGAGGTTACCCAGCCCGGACTGGAGCTCCGCCTCTGGGCCGCTGGGGGGCAGCAGAAACCTCCGAACCGGTCCCGGTACTGAACGGATCCAACGGCTAATGCAGAAATTATGCTTTACCATTATGTTTCCAGAGTTACACACAAGAAACGTTGTCCGGCTGCCAATTTAAATGGCAACAAACATGTTTTTTTTTATAAACTTTGCTGCTTCAAACAGCATACAGACAAATAGGATGGGTACAAAATGGGTGACTTGCCAGGGGAATAAACATAGCAAGGAAAATACAAATAATATGCAAAAATGAACAAATAATAAAATAGGAAAAGAAAGATTATCTACAAATATATTGTGTTATTTCACCGTTTTGATAGCTTTTTTGTTTTGGGATGAGTTTGTCACTCAAATATATTATTTAATAGTTTTATTAAAAATTGGTATTGCAATATTAAATACACATTTGTGGACATAATATATAGATAATAAAAATGATTATAAGATTAATCAAGGTAACAGAATAATCACTCAAGATTTGTAAAAACAAAAATGACAGATGATTAAAAAAAAGTTATTATTTTTGGAGATTTTGCAAGGGAGAACAAGAACAAGGGAATGTAAATATAGCAAATAAAAGACAAAGAATACACAAAATAAATAAATAGTTAAAAAAAAAGGAAAAGGAAAAAGCCCACGGGGGTTACAAATCCACAAATATATTGTGTAAAGTGCTTAGTTTCACAGTTTTGATGCCTCTGTTGTTTTAAAATGAGTTCATCCTTACATTATATAATTCAATTTCTTTCTTAAGTAGGCCTACAGTGAATATTGGTTTGACATAAGTAAATTTCCATGTAATAAAAATGATAATAAGATTAATCAAAAGGTATTTGTCTGTAAGATTACATTCAAGATTTGTAAAACCAAAAATGACAGATGACAGGGGGAAATTATGTTCACATCATGTTTGTTAAAAGGAAAATGTCAACAAACATGATGTGAACACATTTATACAGTCTATGTGTGTACAGTTTTCCCTGCGTGACTCAGCAGTCCCACTGACTGACGGTCCCTCCTTTTTTGCAGCTTTATCTATTAAAGGGGCAGACCACCAAAAATCCTTAATGTAGCATTTTTAAGAAAGGAACTACATTGGAGTTACAAGACAGAATAATAAAAGTGAACACCCCAGTTCCTCTGTTATATATATATATATAACTGAGGAACATCATTTTTAATGTTTTCCGGATATATATATATACCTTTTCTGAAATATCTCATTGTTCTTTTATGTCATTTGTCTGTTTTTTTAAGGATCCTTAATGATTACTGTTGACCTTTGGCATTGTTTAGGCTAGATTTTGGATTTGCACCTTACCATTTAAGACTCTTAGGGTTAACCTGTTTACATTTCATTTTTGACATTGTGTATATTTGTTTTTTGCACATAATTAATGTATTTTATTTTTATTTGCACTACTTTGTACTGCAACTGCTGCACAACAGTTACTTTAGTAAAATACTGAATGCAGGACTTGTACTTGTAGTTGAGTATTTTTCAGAGTATGGTACTTAGAAAAAAGGATCTGAGTAGGCTACTTATTTCACCACTGAAAAACTGCAAGGATAAAAGACTGCAAAAATAAAACCACAACATTTAAAAGAAATGTAGTTTTTATTTTTAAATGTATTTAATCTGGAGGATGCATGCTGCCAACATGTGGAATGCTCAGGAGACAGAAAACAAGCATACAGTACCATGTGGTGTTTAAAAAAGGACAGTTTTTTATGTTTCTATCAAACATCTTGATATTTTGCATTCACATTATCTATGACACACATGCAAATCACAAAACAAATATATACTCAACTTAAAAAGATACCCTGCTCCCCTTACACTGTCATCTAGAATGTATTCAATATGTATGACATTTTCAGCACTGTAATAATGCAAATTATTTTCTGTAAACACATGATGTTCTGGAAATGCAACAAACAAACATCACTAAGAAGTGCAACAGTGACTAAGAAGTGAAAGTGATTTTTCCTTCAGCTAGAAGTTCACACAACTAACAGCCAAAATAAGAAAAGCAGAACTTTCTAATACCAGCAGAAGAACGTTGGTGGTGAAGGTAAAGGGAACGTGGACTCATCACATACACACAGAGCATCACAGCAAACACACATAACACAAGATCACAACACAGTGTTTCCTGAAACTTTTACTTTTTCACTGAAAATGAAGTTTGTGGGTTTTTTGGCTCAACACACTCAAACTGAATCTGCTTCTCTGGGTGTTAAATCCCCCAAAACAGATTTTAAAAAACATTAATATCCACCAACAGCAGATACTTGACTTGGAATAACCAACCTGGCAGCTGGACTATACAAATGACGTAGAACTATGTGTACATAACTTTAACTTGTGCTATACTATTTGTGATACGGATGACATGTCACAGTGTTTTTGTTACGTTTGATGTTATTAACTTAAAAAAAGAGAAGTATTCACAAAAAAATAATAAAAATACATTTATGCACAGACATTGTATTTAGACTGTTTGCAAACTGTTTGTGTGCAAACAGCACTGTTACCCAAAACATGTTATGAACTAATACTTTTATCTTTAAAGTGGATACAAGTCATTTCACCCTGTAGATTAGATGGACACGTTACAGTTTAATTATATGTTTGTTTCTAAAAATATATATTACGGAAATGTGTGAGTATTCCTTTTAATTTTAAAAAAGGTGAAAAATCGGATGAAAAAAAATCTATATCATCCAATCCAGGATTTTAAATATAAAATTTCTGGTAAAAAATGTTTTGCACATTATTTACAGACTATCTTTATGTGATGTTGGTCCAAAATTTAAGCTGACTGGTTCATAAATAGATATCCATAGTATGTCTATCATGGGTTCATAATTTTTGGAATACGCCTCCATAATACACCAGAAACATTGTGACCAATAAGAAAACTTTAATCTGACATGTACCTAGCACTATTTAGTGTTTGATTCTGGTATGTGATGGACGGCTGATATATAAAAATATATGACTGCAAATATTGAGCAGATTTGGGTATTTTTGAGCATCTCAGTAAAAAAGTCAAACAAGTAACAAAGTAAAACATTTATATTTTGCTTTTAAACATTATTAAATTTAGGCCGGTCTAATATCTATAAAACAACTGATACTATATTGGGTGTCTACGGGAAACCTTTAAAGGAATAGTTCCAGATTTTGGTAAACACTATTCAATTTCCTGCAGAGAGTGAGATGAGAAGATTGAGCAGACTCTCATGTCTGTCCATAAAATATGAAGCTGCAACCAGCAGCCAGTGAGTATAGCTTAGCATAAAGACTGGAAATAGGGAAACAAACCTGCCAATTTAACCACAACATGTTGTTTTTACACCTCAGCGTTTGTGCAGATAAAACAAACAAGCTATAATTATGAGCTTTAGATGTGCTGGTACGGAGGTTTTGTTACCTTTTGCACAGAGCCAGGCTAGCTGTTTCCCTGGTTTTCATTATTTATGCTAAGCTTCCTTAACCTCTATGCAGAGATAGTTTTATTGACACGATCCTTGAAAAACAACTTGAGTTATAATGATAATAATCTCACAGGGGGTTACCACAACATATACTGCAGACCCATGTGCACTGAGACTGGCAACAGTTATTTTTTCCACCTCCCAACTTTTCCACGGCCTTGAAAAAGTTGACCTTTCTTCACTTTCCCACTCTTGACGCATGTGTGACTCAGTCTCAGTCTGAGTTCATCTGATGGCCAGGATGGCGTCGTAGGACTTGCCGGTCCAGCACACCTGAATGTTGCTGAAGCCGGACTTGTTTAACATTTTGGTATACTCGGACGGAGGGCGCTCACGGCCCTCCGTTTGCACCAGCATGTTGAGGGAGAAGCTCTGAGCCATGACGGGCCCTCGTCTGTTCTCAAACAGCAAGGCTTCCACCAGCAGGACACCGCCGCCTGCCAGGAGGACGAACAAAGACACTGAGTACTGAAAGTTGGGATGTGTGAGTGTAAAAACTGTTTCTGCATTTATCAGGTAACATCTCCGTCGGCACTGAGGAGGGTGGTAAATAATCCTAAAACACTAATACTTGTCTCTTCTTTTCTGCAAGTTCACAATGAAGCATCTCCTTTCTTTTTTGTAGACTTGTCTTGTTTGTATCAAGAACCTGGACTTACTGTCCAATAGGAGGGTGTGGACATAAAGCAATCAGAGTTCCTTCAAAAGGCCTATTTCTCTCAAATATTGTTCACAAATCTGTGGTCTTTTATTGTGGCCAGCCTAAGGCACACCTGTGCATTACCCATGCTGTCTGATCAGCATCTTGATATGCCACACCTGTGAGGTGGATGGATTATCTCAGCAAAGGAGAGGTGCTCACTAACACAGATTTTGACGGATTTGAGAACAATATTTGAAAGAAATAGGCCTTTTGTGCACATAGAGCGGTAGACCAGGCAGGTAAAATAACATTTTACTCTTATATTCACCTGGCTTGCAGATGTCGTAAATCTTCTTCAGCAGTGTCAGGCACTTCTCTTCCGGCCAGTCATGAATGATCCTGGCCAGAACGTACAAGTCAGCAGGTGGAAGTTCACCACTGAAGAAATCTCCTGCATATACAACAGAAAGCATGTGACCACTCCAGATGGGGCTTTTTAAATGTACACTTATTAATCATTTTATTAGGTACACATAGCTAAAACTAAAACAGCCCTGCAATAAATCCTCCCTTAATAAGGGATGCAATGTTTAGTTTTTGTTAAATGGTTTTTGAGGAGGTGTCAGTTCAACTTTATGATCATTTTGGAGGCTGATGCTTGTGGATTTTATTGCATTATTCAGAGAGGGGATTCTAATGTTTAGCCTGCACTCATTGATTTAAATCGAGTGGAAACAATATTAGAAACACTTCTCAGCATTTGAATACAACCAAACAGCACAACCAAACATACCCTCCAAAAATAACCATAAAGTCAAACTGACAGCTCATTAAAACAGAAATTCAAAGTTCTTCACCTTGGAAACAGCAGCTGAGAGGTTCACTTTAGTCGCTGCTCTGGAGTCAGGCTGTTTCTCAATTATAACATAACAAATATATAACAAATATATAACATAACAAATATTTATTTCCTACTAAAATATCCCTTGTACTTTTTTTTGTAGTGATGAGGCAGATTGAGGCTCACCAGTTAGAAATGCAACATCATCGTTCTCCTGAGAGAAATGTTTCTGAGCCGTCTCTACGACCTGCGGGAGGTCAAACACTGAGACAGAGGAGGACGGATAAGCCTTCGCCATCTCACGGGCCAGAGCACCAGTGCATCCTGGGAGTTATTCAGACAGAATGATGTCAGCGGGTGAACAACATGAATTCACTTTGTGTAACATGAATGTGAATTTTGTTTGGACAAGCATGAACTGAGAAAGAAGGTTTGCAATTCAAAATGTTCGTTTTATTAGTGTCTGTGAAAAGTTAAACTTTCCTTTACCCTCTGATCTACTGATTGCCTTTTAATTATGATAATTTATTTGAGAGATTTACCATTTTTCAAAATGTACTGTATTGTTTGACATTGAAAAATGTTTAGCCATAAATAAATATATAAATGCCGCTTACCTCCGAGATCTATTATATTCTGAAAGCAGGAGAGGTTGAACGCTGTCACAACGTCGTGTCCATCAAGAACCCAGGTGGAGTTCATCATACCGATGAATTTCAGCATCTCCTCCTCTGATCTGGGTGGTTTATGATCAAACACTGAATAATAAAACTTAAAATATTCAATGTTACAGGGTGATCAAGTTAAACCATTCAAAAACAACAACACCAACCTGTAAATAGCTTGGAAAATATCCTCTTGTCGGAGGCCAAAGGTCTTTTCATTCTGATTCTTCCCCTCCCTGGTTGGTGGAAAATAAGATGCTACTGTAAATTACAAACATTGACATGCAGCATTTGTTCTTAGTTTCCTACTGTGGAGTTTTTGTACTGCAAACATGTCTCAGAGGCACAGCAGCTCTGGAGGCTGTTAGCAAACCTGTGTACCTTTTGTATGTTTAGACTGCATTTTCTGATTCCTCACTGCTTCAGCTTAACATTTATTAGGTAGAAACTTAGGCTTCCTGCCCAGTTTGTAAGTGATGCTTGCACACAAACTAATTACCTAGAATTTTAATGTCCCTTTTACGGGCCAAATAAACACAGGTCTCAATTAGAAGCCTGGTCTCATTTTCATAGAAGTTCTTTGGATGCATAAAACCTCTTGAAGCCCACCGGGTCACTTACTTGAACTAGTCCTAAGCTGCTTAGATCATGCCTGCCAATATAAATGTTTAAACCTCTATCAGTATGGACACGGTGAACATTCTTAAATCAGTTAGATTTTCCACAATTTAATCATTTAGTTAATTTGACAGAAAAAAATAGCACCAAAGTATAATTCATTCAGATTTACCGGCATGGTAAAGGACTTAAAGGCCTGTCCGATAAAGACACCAGTCCCAAATACGGGCAGGGTGAGTTCAGTGATTTAAGCAAATAAAAGCCGGGGCTATTAATTGAAAGTTTACGGTAGTCTACCTCGCTGTTAATCAACATATGAACAGCCCTGGTCCTCATGAACCAAATTGACTATGGCAAGTGGTTGTAACCTCTCTTCGCACATAGAGAGGGCAATGAGGCTGTACAGAGTTCACTAAATAGTTGCCTGTTATTTGTCAGTTATGATGTTTTAGTTTAACTATTCACATACTAGGTGTTGACCCTAGACCGACAAAGTCAGAAAAATGAGTGACATGGTTTAATTTGAGTAAAAAAATTGAGTTTGTTGTTGTGCTTCATCAATTTTTGTCAGTTATGAGGGTGCTGTAAGCTCATAGTGTGTGTGTTCAGATTAGCTACTGCGACTGCAACTATTCACATCAAATAAATCTTCATTTTCCAATAGTCCTGAATACTCAAAGTTTTGAGAAAGAAGGTTATGAAGGTAACAAGAAACATTGTGAGGCACAAATTTGGAAGCTGATTTTGGCCTGGGATAAATGCAAAATGTCTCAGTTCAGTCATCTGGACTACTCCCATCTGAGCCCACTAACCTGACAGCGTCCACCATGTTGTTCCACAGCGGGTAGATAGTCTTGGATTGGTAGATCATCATGTCATGAAGAGACTTGGCGCTGCCTTTGGCCAGGTAAAGATTTGCCACGTCAGTGCTGCTGTATAAAGCTGTTTTAACAAAAGACATTGAAGACATGGATATTTATGGTGGGAACAGCAGTCATGCATGCAGACGTAAGTGTTTCAGTGTCTGATCTATATGATAATCAACGTTTTTTAGTATTCAGCTTCTCAAATGTGCAGATTTAATGCTTTTCTTTGTCAAATATGATAATTAAGTAACAAATTGCATTCACAAGCTACACCATATTTTCAGAAGTTTCATAGTTTCTTGTATTGAAGTGGTTGCTGCTTGGTAAGATAAGATATAACTTTATTGATCCCCGTGGGAGAAATTTAGGCCAACATAGCAGCACAAAGGGATATAAAAGAAAAACACACTATTTACACTATACACTCAATAATAATTATTTACAACCAGATAAATGTCTCAGATATAATCAGTCACAAATCTGTCAGTTTGGTGCTGTGGTGTTGTGGAGCCTGATGGCTGATGGTACAAATGAGCCTCCAAAGCGCTTTGAGGCTCGGGGCCGGATGCGTCTGCGGCTTAAGGAGCTCCTGAGCTGCCTCGGCTCAGCATAGAGAGGATGAGAGGGGTTGTCCATGATGCTTTTCAGCGTCCCTCTCATCCTCCTCTCAGTCACTGCAGCCAACTCTTAAAGCTCGAACAGTGGAACAACCTTGAACAACTCAGTGAGGAGAGCACCTCCTCACTATATACAACATGACAATAACTTGACTAACCATTAAAGAAAGCGTAAAAATTTCTCACTATGATGGATCACTCAGCTCAAGCGAATCCCAAGTCTCTGAAAGTATTATTTCAGCTTCCTTAAACTAAAATGGAAGACAGGATTTCTAAAACACAGTGTAAAAGGTAAGCAGTATACATGATTTGTATTTAACAAGAACTTTTCTTCAAACATGCAAAAACATGTAGTCTGTTTTGGTACCATCTGATAAGCAAACCTTTATAAAGGGTTTATAAGTAACACATAATCTAGTTTTTAAAGGATCATTTCGGTGTTTTTAAAGCTGGTTTTCACAAACGTTTTGGAATCTGTGCCGTAGATCCTTCACCGGCTGCAGAGGCTGCAGTGTGTTCCTTTGGGGCAATTGCACCCGTCAAAATTACGTCCACAAAAAGTGCTTCTTTTTGCCAACGACAGGCTCCCGACGAGTCACTCCTAGTGACGCACTTTTATTTTAACTAAAGGACAATTCTAGCTCTGAAATCTTATGAGAGTGTTGGAGTAAAGGAAATAAAGTCTTGCTAGCAGCTCCTCTAAATGCAGAGCAAATCCCTGCATCCAGGTTCCATAATCTGTTGCTGGGCGTAATGTTCTCCAAGATTTGTGCAGGTGGCCGCATACTTTTTGCCTGATGTAGCATATACTGATACACTGATACAGAGCTAATGCAGTAGTCAAGTCTATCTGTTCATCGCCTCGTCCTTCTCACCTGTCCCGTCTGCGGTCTCCACCTCTAAGATCTCGATGCCCACCAGCGCGTCCAGCAACCTCTGCATCCCGTCCACACTGGTGTTCAGCTCCTGGGCTACATGCTGGGCACTAACTGGCTCAAGGGACTTCAGCATGAGGTCAAACACTCCCAGCTCACAGGCTGAAAATATCACCTGGAGGAAAGCACAAACTGCCATATAAACCTCTCAGCGCTGGATGGATGGTCGTGAAATGTTCTACAATGATTCCTGCTCCCCAGATGCTGAACCCTACTAACTTTGGTGATCCTCTGACTTTTCAATCTAGCAACACTTTAGTGTGTCCAGTAGTTTGGTTTATGATCAAACTATTGCCTAAAAGCCTGCAAAACGAATGTTACCATCAGCTCAGCTACGTCAGCTTGCTGTGCAAATAAGTACATTTTCGCATGCTAACACACAAACCTAACATCATTAACATGGTAAACATTTTATCTGCTATTTAAACACTGGACTATGTTAGTACCGTCATCATGAGCATGTTAGGGTGAGTTGCATGACATCTGAGCAACGCTATCCGCTGATGTAGATCATGTGATTTGGCTAAAAGCTCCAGAACAGATATTAAATGGACTTTGAGGTGAGATTCATTTAAATTTTCATAGTTGGTTATTCACTTGAGTCAAATATCAAGCAAAAATGCCAAATATGCATTTTATCTCATTACAGACAGACAAATGTAGAAATTTGAAGACCTTAGGAAAATTATAATGGATTTCACAAATGATTAACCAGACAATCAGTCAAATAATCACAGTATTAATGCTGAAACAATCAATCAAGTCAGATAGACAGAAAATGTATCCACATCTATTTAGAGACTTTTTATTAATGCAAGTATTTTTTTATAGCAAAAATAACACAAATGTTCTGGTCCCAGCTGGTAATTTATTTATTTTTCGGTATTTTCTTTGGACTTCCATGATATTAGACTAGACATCTTTAGGTTTTAGATTGTTGGTCACACAAAACAAACAATATGCAGACTTTGGGAACATTTTATGGACCAAACGACTAAAACAGTCACTGGTTGCAGCCCTACAGAAGATTAATCAGCAAAAAATAAACCTGTTAGTTGCAACTCTATTACTGCAGCCTGCAGGCCTCTGAATTAAATACACTCTACATTGTGTATTGGCCTACCTTTGAGACCCTGAAGCCGTTGAAATACTCCAGAAGTTTGAATGGGTAGTCCAGCTCACTCTGGGACATATGCTCTGCCATTATCTCCTGATGCAGAAACAACTCAAACCCGTTAATAAGTACATACATTCATCCAGCGTCGGTTTGTGTTTATATCTGCTTATAAATTACTCACCAGATGTTGTTGCCTGGAAAGCTGCCAAGATAGTCCCAGATCCGAGGGGAAGAAAAAACGGATGGCTGTTTCTCTTTTTTGGGGTGTCTAGCTATTCAGGGAGTTTCGTTTCGTTTATTTTTTAAACAGAAAGCGCCAAGATGTCGGTGGTGTGCTGCTGGGGAGCTGCTGCAGGGATGAAATCTCTGTGAAATGATCGACGGATGATCGGTGGGTAAATCACATCCCCTGCTCCGGATCCTGAAGTGATCATGGGACCGCAGCCGTGATCGATGAGCAACAACAGCTACCAGCCTGACCTGACGGAGGAGACACAGGGGTCTCTCTGCGAATCGGTGCAGTTCCGGGATCATCCGGAGCAGCAGGAGGGCGCTGTTGGGCTGTTGTTCATTACAGAGCTTCTTCGCATGAATGAGCTTTAATGCAATTCAATGATGTCTGCAGGAGTGGGACAAGTATACAGGTCATTGGCCTAAAATACTGCATATAAATATAAAAATACTTAATTACGCAGTATTAACAATATTAAGTACGTCCTGCATTCTAGTGTTTTAAATTTAAATTATATATATATATATATAATACAATTGAAACATCATCAAAAAGTTGACTTATTTCAGTAATTCCATTCAAAAAGTGAAACTTGTATAATGTATATAGTCATTCCACACAGACTGACATATTTCAAGTGTTCAAAGGCCTTTAAATGGTCTCTCAGTCTAGTTCTGTAGGCTACACAATCATGGGGAAGACTGCTGACTTGACAGCTGTCAAAAAAAAGATGAACACTGACACCTTGCACAAGGAGGGCAAGACACAAAAGTTCATTGCTAAAGAGGCTGGCTGTTCAGAGAGCTCTGTGTCCAAGCACATCAATAGAGAGGAGAAGGGAAGGAAAAGATGTGGTAAAAAAAAAAGTGTACAAGCAATAGGGATAACCGCACCCTGGAGAGGATTGTGAAACAAAACACATTCAAATATGTGGGGGAGATTCACAAAGAGTGGATTGCAGCTGGAGTCAGTGCTTCAAGAACCACCACACACAGACATATGCAAGACCTGGGTTTCAGCTGTTGCATTCCTTTTGTCAAGCCACTCTTGAACAAGACAGTGTCAGAAGCGTCTCACCTTGGCTAAAGACAGAAAGGACTGGACTGCTGCTGAGTGGTCCAAAGTTATGTTCTGTTATGAAAGTAAATTTAGCATTTCTTTTGGAGATCAAGGTGCCAGAGTCTGGAGGAAGAGAGGAGAGGCACAGAATCCATGTTGCTTGAAGTCCCGTGTAAAGTTTCCACAGTCAGTGATGGTTTGGGGGGCCATGTCATCTGCTGGTGTTGGTCCACTGTGTTTTCTGAGGTCCAAGGTCAACGCAGCCGTCTACCAGGAAGTTTTAGAGCACTTCATGCTTCCTGCTGTTGACCAACTTTATGGAGATGCAGATTTAATTTTCCAACATGACTTGGCACCTGTACACAGTGGCAAAGCTACCAGGACATGGTTTAAGGACCATGGTATCCTTGTTCTTAATTCGCTAGCAAACTCGCCTGACCTTAACCCTATAGAAAACTATGGGGTATTGTGAAGAGGAAGATGCGATATGCCAGACCCAACAATGCAGAAGAGCTGAAGGCCACTACCAGAGCAACCTGGGCTCTCATAACACCTGAGCAGGGCCACAGACTGATAGACTCCATGCCACGCCGCATTGCTGCAGTAATTCAGGCAAAAGGAGCCCCAACTCAGTATTGAGTGCTGTACATGCTCATACTTTTCAGTTGGCCAAGATTTCTAAAAATCCTTTTTTTGTATTGGTCTTAAGTAATATTCTAATTTTCAGAGATACTGATTTGGGGGTTTTCATTAGTTGTCAGTTTTAGCCATCACAATTAAATGAAATAAACACTTGAAATATGTCAGTCTGTGTGGAGTGGATGTAAACGTCATACAAGTTTCATTTTTTGAATGGAATTACTGAAATAAATGAACTTTTTGATGATATTCTAATTATATGTCCACCACCTATATAGTGGCTACAGCGGTCACATAACTGTAGTGGAGTGTAAAGGTATAAAGTACAATATTTTAATCTGAAATGTAGTGGAGTAGAAATATGAAGTAGAACATTTTAATACTCATAAAATCATTTCTAGGGTTAAATAACAGAAAAGAAAACAACAGAAAAAAAATTATTCTTCTTCATTAAGTCCCAGTTTAATAAAAAATGATTACCACATTGTTTTATTTCATTCCCTGTTAATTGCTGTTTTTATTTTTTCCTGTTTCCTCATTAAATTATTTCTGTCCCTACATATTATTTCCCCAATATTTCCAATTTGTTATCCCTTTAACTACTTATTCCTCTCTGTATTTCCAATTTCCAATTTATTTATTTGCATTTATTCAATATTAATATGTCCCTGCATATTGGCTTGGCTATATGTGCATTTTCTATGTTCCTGCATATTATTTACCAAGAAATACATTTAACCATTTATTTCCTATTTTTTTATTTATTTATTTAGTTTGAAATTATTCTAGTTATATTTTATATATTTATATCAACTTGATCCATCCCTACAACTACATCCCATATTACATATTTTGTACTTTTACATATATCCCTACATGCTTTAACTAATAAATATTTTTTCTGCATTGATTTGTACCATAAATAATTATGTGTTGCCATGACATTTAATGCATCTATTGTGCACATTTATTATTATTATTTATTATTCAGTTTTTGTTTTCTAGAACAACTTTTTTTCCTTGCCTGATTTCTCAGTTTGCTTTTGGGCTTCTCAACATCTGGTGTTAATAACTGTTCACCCAGAGGTTTGCCACGTTTTGTTCTTGAATCTCAGTCAAGATATGCAGAAAAACATTTGCTCAGCCTAACAAACTTTTCTGTTGTTATTATATAATAGTCTTGAAGCAAAGACACTTACTGTTAAACATTTCAATGAACCATACAAACATTTCCTGGTAATGGTCCAATCATTCCGTCTCTTAAAAGCAAATAAAATTCCAGACATCTTCAATTATTAACCAAATCGATTTATTATGCATGAACAAATCCCTTCCTGCCTCTGTCACGCAGACACGCGCACACACACACACCCAACATTTAAATACATGACGTGGTGGGAATTCGGCATAGCTCACTTTGTTGTTGCACATGCTTTAATAAAATGATAGATATATTTACAGGATAAGCAACGTCTCCGAAGGAAAAAATTTCGCAAGAACAGCTCCCGGTCCCGCCCTGCAGCACTTTGCAACGCTCCTCTTTTTTTTTTTTTGGAAATTCACCCATGTTTAAAAAGCAGTTCAGAACTGAGAGGAGAGAAAACAAAGAAAAAAAAAACACAAACCATGGGGGTTTTGGCCAATATGACATAGCATTATACATATATGGAGTTCATCAACTACATAAATATGGCAGTAACACTGAGTAATTCATACGGTCTATTTACAAAGTTTGTGAAGTGGGGAAATTTTACAGTCTGTGTGTGGACGACTGACAGAACGTATGCCTTCTTTAAAGTCTGGGGGACCGAGTCTAAGAAAAACCCACGCCTCCATCCCTCCACTCGCCTCCTCTGTTAGAACGGTCAGGACTGACACAACAAACAAAATAAGGCACAATTAATACTTGGACCATTTTCAGGGGAATCTACAGACTTGCAGCTGGCTTGTGAGGCATGTAAACAATTGAGTCGATTGATTAGGACTGCCTTATCACCTTTCCCTTTGTATTCCCGATCAGTGATTCAGTCCGTCCGATGTGATTCAAAACAGGATTCATATGGCAAGGACCTTA
>JAPMOB010251365.1:28717-54515 GCA_029875015.1 Lepomis gibbosus
CCCCAACCCCATCCAAAAACAAAATCCTTCCCTCCCGCTCTCCCTTCCTCTATACTATTCAACAAATACAATCACATGGTGACAAACAAAGAAAACTAGTAGTGCATACACTACAAACACAACAGCAAAATGCGACGCCCCGCCAACTTCCATAGCCTCTGTTTAGGCCACAGCGCTGCCCTCTCAACAAGGGGGGGGGGATATCTGAACGGAAAACAGAAATGACTGATTGATGAGCTGTCCGAAGCTGAAGCAGTTTCAGTCGCCATGTGACTTTAACCAAAGATAAAAGAGCGAGAAATCCGTTTCCCCATCCCGATCCACTGATCAGCTCTGACCAATGCGCTTCTCTGACTACCTCTGACCAACCTCCACCCAGCGTTCAGCGGCGACCACGTTGACCACGCTTTTCCCCACCCTGGAGAAATGACTAAAATATTTTGTGGTTTTGTTTCAAATACACCTAATGGCACGACCCCCGTTAAGACATGTTTTCTGTCGTTAAAAAAGCCCTCGGCGAAGGTCGGTGGTAGCCTTCGCAGGATGAAGCGGGAGGGATGTCTGGGCGTCGAGACTTGAGTCCTGCCCTTCCAGAACAGCCACGGCACCGGAGAGATTAAGGGAGGTGAAGAGTTTTGGGGAATGGGGGCAGGAGAAAGGAGTGGCAGGTAGATCGAGGGGGCAGGACGAGGAGGTCTGGGGGTTCGGGCGGTCTGTCGCAGCTGTTTGGAGCTCCTGGCTTTGGTCGATGTGATGGAACCGCTCAGTCGTGTTTCAGGTGGTCCTTGATGTCCTCCTCGTCCGTGTACTCCGACGGTTCGTCTCCAGGCTTCAGCAACCTCCCGACGTAGTCATATTTTTCTGGAAGAAATGGATAAAGTCTTGCGTTAAAAGGTGACGATCACAAAGGCTTCAACTTAAACAATTAGTCAATTAATCATTGTGTCAACAGAAAATGACGTAACTGTTATTCAGCAACTATTTAGATTAGAGAGGAAGATAGATTAGATGAAGCAAAATGACAATGTACAGTACTGTGCAAAAGTTAATAAGTCTATTAGATAGTAGGGGTGGCAATCTCTGGGCACCTCACGTTTCGATTAGGATTCACAGGGCTGCGATTCGATTATAAAACGATTATTGATGCATCTTGATGCATCATATTTTTTCTATACAGGATAATTATCACTAATTAATTATCCCTGTATAATTACTAAGCTTTTAAATTGTGCATTACAATCCAAAAGAAACATCTCCTAATTAGCTTAAAAGGACTAGTTTGCATCCCTAATTTACTTTATTAACCTCAGCTCCAAGGTCCCTCATTTCTTTAACAACCAGTTGTTTAAATATATTTTTATATATAGTTTCCCCTAACTCAACAACTTAAAAACTCAGATTTTTTAAGAGAGTTTGGTGCTGATTACCCGCCGCCTCACACATAGACAGGAGAACTGTTTCTCTTCTTAGAAAGTATGAAATTGTCTGGTGTTGTCTAATCTTGCGCGCTCGGCAGCAACATGCTCCAGTGGGGAACGTCGCCATGAGCGATGCATCGTTTATGATTGTAAAGTCAGGGCACATCTGGAATGTGAACGCGGCCGTTCTCTATCATAATTATGTGCTACTCACAGCACCATTATCAATCAATGAAATTGACCTAGGGAAACTGTACGGAAAACGTTTCAGCTCATAACGTGAAGTAACACGGCTTTAGCGTGAAGCTAGCTCGCTAACTAGCTTACCGAGACGAGTCTCCTTCATGATCCACAGAGACACAACTTTACGCGCCTCCTCTTCAGATGCTCTGTGTTTCCAGGAGAGCTCAGCTTTGCTGCAGTTCACGACCTTTCTGGCTGTGTGAAGAGTGAAAGGCTCCCACACTCTGGAGGTTTTAGGTTGCGAAGGTGTTACTGCAGCGCTGATGTTGTTTCAGTTACTTTACCGTTCACATCACGTTACTCCGTTAAGCTGACGGTGTCTTACAGCCCGATGACGCCATGAACGAATCGATTATTAAAGTCGTCGGCAATGAATTTAATAATCGATTTTCGTCAACTACGTCGATTATTAAAGTCGTCGGCAACGAATTTAATAATCGATTTTCGTCAACTACGTCGATTAGTTGTTGCGCCCCTACTATGTTCCACGTATAAATGTATCTCACCTGATGTGTTTAATCAAAAGAACCCTGGTCATCACATCATCTACAGCTCTTTGACGTTCGCTTCACTCACTCAGAGAAGCAGTTATGACGTCGGTTTGTGGTCTGTTTAATTACATGTTTAATTACGTATGTCCTGGTCTCGAATGTAGAATTTACTGCTTTTTCTTGTCTTGTCTCTCAGTAAATTGCACATTATTGGATTTTGAAATGTTGCTTGGAAAACAACCGAACAATTAACTAAGAAAATAATCTTCAGTACCCCAGCTGGAAAGTGACATATTAAAATATGTTAAAATGACATAAAACAGAAAAAAAAACAGCGAATCCTCCCACTATAGCGGCTGTACAAGTGTACAAATGTTTGAAATATTTGCTGTGTACAAAAACTCACACAATAAATCAACTATCAATTGAATTGAATCGTTTGACTGATGTTTTAAACAGACTTTCAGCTCTACATCCTTTCCCTACAAAATGAAACAAGTAAATTTGCCCTGAGTTTTGTCCAAAACATCAGGGACAACACAGCACCAGTGTGGTAAACAACATGCTGTGAGTAATTTCCTGACATCTTCTTACATGATTTAATCAGTCACCATTCGGGGACGCCAACTTCCAAAGCTGCCTAGTCCAGCTTTAAATGTGTTACTTGAATCAAGTGGACTTGTTATTAAAGTAATCAGAGGCCTGGCATTACTTTACAAAATTAGAAACCCAGGATTCAAAAAGGAAATGAAACACTAGCTTTGAGTTTGACAGATTATAACAGGATCATTTTCACTTTAAAAAAAGAATCATTTGACATGCTGACATAAAAAAAAATGTATCTGAAATAAGGCCTCAGTTTCCTTCCAGTTTCAGTGTTTCCTGTGGTAACGGTTTTTCAGCAGATGTGGTGGCAAAGGATATTTTTAGTTTGGGTTCATTGCATTTCTGTCCTGAGTTCACTCCAAAGTTTGAGTCAACTGCATATTTCAGAAATAAGCTTTTTTAAGAACTTAAACAATCAATAAGTCGATTATTTTGATACTGGATGAATTGGATTGGATGGATTATTTTCTAAAAAAAATTCACTGGTTTCAGGTTCAACTGTAAATATTTTCTGGTATTCTTAGCCTCATAATAAACTCAATTTGGGTTGCAACAAATAATTAAGGCAGCACTATATCAGAAATAACTGACATTGCAATATTTTTATTTTCTGCGATATATATTGCGATATAAAAAATACAAGATTTTTTACCAGATTGCTTCCGTTGTTTTTTTGAAAAGAATTATGCATCCTAGAATTATTGGGGTCATTTTGAAGGGAACAACGCAAAGAAAATAAATAAGCTGAAAATTTTGTTTTAATGCAAACACTTTTTTTTGAGTGCAAACTATCCCTTTTTTGAGCTTTAATGCAGTAAACTTATTTTAACCAAAATGCTAAAAATAAAAGAGCAGCTATAAAACAGCCCCCTGATGTTTTTTTGCAAACAAATCCACTGTTTAGGTGGTTTTCTCCTGTTCCTCACTTATTTTCAAGTTGTCACAGCCAACTAACAGGGTTGGGGCCTGCTTTGGTTATTTGAAACTGATCAATAACAATATTGTGATTGGTGGTTCGCTGTGCATCCAGAGCCTGCTCGTCACTCACTAGCAACAAACTCTGTGTATCCAAGAACACGTTAAACGGAGTAAATGATGGTACATCAGTTACATCAGACAGACCTCTCTTGTAAATTATTCATGGTTGTCTTTTGTATTAAGCAGCAAAAAAGTTGAAGTGTTTGAGTTAAATTGACTTGTTTGACACTGCACATCCTGCGATGTGACTATTGTTTAGGGCTGCACGATTATTGCGATTATCACGAGCAATATTGCGATGCGATTATAATGAAACAAATGGTAGGCTACTATGAGTCTACTTGCTTAATTATCAACAAAATACTGACATTTTGAAATGTGCATTTCTCAACTTGAATAAAGTTAAACAATACACAATATTTATAACAACAACATGTAACACAGAACAAGGGGAGCAAGTTGCTCTACAGAAGAGGAGGCTAGAAGCAGCAAATATGGGCACACTGTACAACCTATCCACAACCTGTACATGAGTGTATTAAATAAAGAGTATACTGTTTAGTTAATAGTTTGCGGTTTAAATATTAAATATATTATATATTAAATACTACATTCATTAGAATTTTATATAGTCTAAGTATCTTTTTTTTTTAACCGCTAGTTCATTTCTGTGGATTGTTTTTATTCATTAAATCCTTGTGCAAGCAAAATACGCTACATCAGTCTCTAACTCGTCAATAATCATTTTGTTCAACATTTAAAGATTTGCTTTAGCACGTCAAACTTTTTTTTAATGTCCCGCCCCATCCAAGCTGTGATTGGTTGGTTGAGGATAGTGACTGTTAAGCACGTCGGCTCTGTGAAAAGGCGCCGATACAGCAAACGTTAAATGTCTTGGAGTACCAAGATTAATCAAGTCACTATATATAAACTTATATAAATTAATAAAAAATGCCTGTATCAGTCCCTCCTCCTCCTCTCTGACTGCAGGTAACGTTATCTGCTAGAAGGAGGAGCGGCTGGTTTGTCTCAGCCAGCAGCTGAGTTTACAACAACGTGCCAAATTTTAAGACTACAGACCAGACTGTGCTCCAGACAGACAGCTTTCAATTAAGCTTGATTATAACATTTGGCTAACTGCCAAGATAACGCTAACTGTGCTTGTATAAATCAAACAGAATGAAAGTGAGGACACAGATGGTTAAATTAACCCTTTCTACAAGTTTATCTTACACACAGGTGTATTGATATAGTCATGTTTTTACTCGCGAGGACCGTAGCTGTCGTCGACTTGAGTAATTTGGAGCTAACTTAACCCTCACCGTCTCCACTTCTTAAACGATGCACAATGAAAGATTCGAGTACTAAAATCCTCGTTAGCAGCCCTACATATTTGCTTTATAAAGTAACGTTGCTGCTCTAGAAACATTTAGATGCATTTAAAATATTTAATTCTAATCCTATAATTAATGTAAAAACAACCAGGCAGCTAATATGCACATGTCATCTCAATATGTTACAGTGTTATATCGCACATTGAATATTTTCCTCATACAGCGCTGGCCACCCTCATCTCGTCTTACTAAAGACACCGTCGAAGAGTCTGATTGTTAAGCAACCTCAATAATGGTATCAATATCAATAAAAATAATGATCCCCATCCCTAATTATAACAAACACTCTGCATTACAGGAGAAAATGTTTCTTCTGAACACTGAGATTTTTCATAGCTGTTTTTGTTGCAGAGTGAATCTGAAATCTTACAGTCTCAAATCCAATTTTCTCCAACAGCAGAGGCAGTTTTCCTCGTGCATATAAACTGAAATATGTTTGATTACAAAGAAAACTGAAGGACAGAGCGTGAATCTGTTCAAAAGTAAAATTACAAATGCTAGTTTGTGTACTGGCTTTAAATTCTCAGAATTTAAAAAATGAAAATCAAATTATTCAAACTGTAATACAGCATCCAAAAGCAGCGGATGCTCTCGCACAAAAACGGGCACAAGTTGTGTATTGTAATGCCGTTTTGGATACAGAGGCATGGGTGCACCTGTGAAATCTGAGTCTAATCAATATGTGAGGTGCATTTCCTCTGGTTGAAAACATCAGGAAACAAGCCTACCCATGAACTGCATCTCCCACTCCCTCACGCTCTCCATCTGTACAGCATTGAGGTCCGACAAGTCGTCGTACTCGTCCCTCAGGGCGTCTTTCTCCAGGCAGAAGGTGGCCAGGCCTCTCGAGGCATCCCGACCCGCGAAAATGCCGTAAGGACCATCTGAGGAACAAACACAGTAGTTTCTAACTTTATCATCTACTCTCACAGGATAACATTCACTCTGACTTGATTTTTAATTTTTATTTGATATGATTTATTTGACAGAAAAAAAGATAAATGCATAACAAGATGCCTTCTCAATGAGATTATACATTTATCATAACTGTCAAGGATAACACAAGAAAGTTACAAACTTATTTCCATTGTGGTCTGATAAAGATGGCAAGGCAAGCTACAGATGAATAAAGGAACCCTGTACAATCAACCCTTCCAAGAAACGACCAAAATTTAAAAAACACACAAACAAGCAAACAACAACAACCAACAAACAAAAAAAAAACAAAAACAAACAAAAATACAATCCCAAAACTGAGTCTTGTCTTGTTTTAAAAGATGATTTCAAAGCTCGCCAATGACTTCAAGGTTTCACACTGCAGGTTTAAAAGCCCACGTCTGAGTAGTTTGGGATTTAGAGAAGAGATTTTCTTCTACCACGTCATGATAATGCTGTTTTCAGGCACGTCGTTTGTGTGGGCTTTCAATTTGAATTTATTTTTTTCTGACAAAGAACGTACCGCACTTTTGTTTGTTTCTCAATAAATGGATCCAACCCCAGTGCACCGAAAGTTATCTCTCTTTCTCTCCTGCATTTCCTGTCTTTCTCTGCAGCTGACTGTTTCCAATAAAGGCAAACATGCACCCAAAAACAAGATGACCCAAACTAGAAAGCTTTTTTTGGAGTCACAGACAAAAAGGTGGTTAAAAACTGTACAAATAAAAAGGTTCCAGTAAAGCAACAAGGCATTGAACTCAGACCCATCATGTGACCGCTGGTTCACATTAAAAGCCTTTCAGATCTGGTAATAATTAAACCACTTAAACGCAGCGCAGATACAGGGAGTTCACAGAAGGACTTCTGTCTCCAGAAAAAAAAAATCAGATATGCTTTTCTTTTTCTGAAAAACTGTTGTTGAGGGTGACTAAGCACAATTATGTTGTTGTTGTTATTAGAGCTGGAAGACGTATTAATATTGAAGCGAGGTGAAATGTGATATTGTCTCTGGTAATCTCAAGAGTTTAAAGAATAAAGACTGCATTTAACTTTAATTAAAGCTGAAGCGGTTAGTCCAATTAATCTATTAGATGATCACTTTGATTAAATCAGCAAATATTTTGATTTGTAGTTAATCAGTTCAGTAATATTCCAAGCAGAAATGCCAAACATTCACTGGTTCCAGCTGCTCTGATGTGATGATTTGTTGCTTTTCACTGACAGTAGAGTTGAATAGTTTATTTGTATAAGACATTTCAACAACAAGGCAATTCCAAGGGCTTTACGGAAAACAGAAATGCATTAAGTAAAGAATATAAATATAAAAGAAACAAAGAGACAGCAATATCAGTCTAATATAACTTTTACAGCGACTACAATCCAGATACTTTTTCCCTCGTTGCTTTACATATCAGAGTACTGACTTGCAAAAATAATAAGCAAATTGAACACATAACCTTCGGCTACAGGCATTTAGCACACTAAATGACTAATGAAGCAAATAATGGGGAAATAATCTATATTAAAACAGTAGTTAGTTGCAGGCCTAAGTTAAATGAATTTAAACATTTCCAGTTGAGTCTAAATCTGCAATGGATTTGTTTTGCATTGTTTACAGCCGCTACAACCTGCTTAGCATTGGAATCCAAATGTCTCCTGTTTCTTAGAGATAATATAGCCTTAATAATATTAAATACTATAGATGCCACAACCAATATCGATATTTGAGAGCTAAAAAATCCAATAAGAACCCACTGTCTAATAAAACTTTTTAATATGAATGTATAACATTAAAAATCCAACAAATCTTTGACATTTATGTTTCGCAATTTCTTGTTTCTTCTTCTTATCAACTGACAGCAACAAACTAATATCAGCTCATATAGACACAAGCGTATTTATCAACCCATATGAATAAAATGCTGCTTCAACTAAAATACCGTCCAGTTTCCATTTATTCTGTCTCAGATTAAATGATAGCTGAGTTTTTAGAGCCACAGCAATGAGTTGCAACTATGAAGACATACAGATTTTATATTTGGGGGAGAACAGTGCACTTAGAGAGTGAGTTAGAGAGGAATCTGCATCGGGGGAGAGGACGTGCATCATTCAGTCAGACATATTGTGATATTTGTTTCTGTCCAATACTGAACAGCTCTGTTTGTTAATTCAAATTAATATTTAAGTTAAAGAGAGGATATTACAAAGGACACTGTCCTAAAATGATGCGTGTTATCCCCAGGAATTTCATGTTATCCGATTGATATTCAGCCTCTATTTTAAATTTCATAAACAACGCCCCGGAGCTTTCCTTGAAGTTTTCTTCCAGAAGAACATCATCTGATCAGCATGTGAAAACTCTGCAGGCCCTCGGGTTTCCTTCTTTTAAATTGTGCAACAGAAAGGAAAAAAGTCAAACAGTCCATGAAGCAAAAAAGCCTTATCACTTCAAACATTAGATGTGCTAATACCACGCATAAGAACATAAGAACAACCATTTCAAAGATAAAAATGCAAATCCCACTTCACAGCTAAGTAGCATGAAAAGAACAGCAACACACTCATGTTTTTATTTTGGTGTCTATTATTAGAATCACATTGGGCTTTGTTTATGTCCTGCATCGTGACTCACAACAATCAGGCGATCACCTGCGTGAGCCCAATTCTACAATACTCTACAGACTTAAAGTCCAAATTAAAACTGGCAGTGAGGCTTGACACCCAGGTGAAAAGGCTCTGGGAAAAGTTTGCAAAATTAGTGGAGATTGAAATCTGCTTCTGAAGTTATTGACAGTGCAGGCCGAAGCTGTTAACTGGAGGTGAAGTGGTTAATCGATTAGTCAACCCAAAGAATATTAATCCTTACTGAGCCAGATTTGCGCCTGAATAATGTCTGAAAAACCTCAGTGTGGCAGCTGTAAACGACAGCTGCAATTGGACGCTCCTCTAACAGTCAGTACAGGACAGTAACTGACTATGAATTTTTATGTTTGATGAATATTCAGGTCTAGTAAGTGTCAAAAATAATGACAAATGCACATGTTTGCTGAGTCCCAGGTGCTTGTCTCGGCAGAACATCAGCAAAAACCAAAAGTATTCAATTTACAAGGACAGAAGAGCAGCACACTTTCACTTTCCAGTAGCTGAATCTTGAAAATGTTTACTTAGTCAAATCGATTACCAAAGACACATGAATAACTTTTTGGTCAAATGCCATAAAGACTGATCAACTAGCGGTCCCCTAGGATGAACACCAGCTGGACAAGTTCAGATATGGCCCGAGCCAACTGCAGCATGGCTCTAAAACTGTGTGTTATAATTTTGGTGAGGTGCACAGATTCAGCTACTTGGCCCGGCCCTGGTGGTGTGGGGTAGCAGACGTACAGACGTGAGACTGGTGGGAACGTGTTTGAATAATAATAGTTTATTACAGAGTAGTTGGGTGAGGCAGCCAGAGGGCCAGAAAAAATGTTGAGTAGCAGGCTATGCTTGCCTTTATTAAATATAAATGACATATCATGGGGACTGAAATATGCTTTGAGTAAAGTAAAGAAAATAAAGAAATGCAATACTTGCTCATCATAGTTACAATTTAAAAATGGCTGCATGTTATGTTATGTGTTGCAACAAACACGTCTTTTCTGCATCACACTAGCATCTACATGAGTAAATATAGCAAGATTAATACACTTTGAGATATAAAACCTTTGTGCAAAGTCCTTAATGATCGTGCACGGTGGGTCCCATCACTGTAAACAAGCTGCGGCTCCAGACCAGACACCCAGACAGTGCAGTCTGTGTGCACGTCAACAAGCTAACAGGCTACCGTTAGCATGCTAGCTGGCTAAAAGCGTGCATTTAAGTGAGAAGAACTTTGACCAAAAGAAAGTTTCGCACGTTTAGTGTACGTGGATATAAAGTTTATGGGTGTTTAAACATCATAACAGCATGCACGACACCAAACGCTATGCTAGTTAGCTAACAGCTAGCATCCCATTGAGAAACACAAAGCCAAAGAGCTAACAGGTTAAGCTAACACCACAACCGTTTGCGCCCAAATTTTTCGTTCAGGTCAGGAGAACTCACCGCAAGCGGGGACGTGTCAACTAACTCTCCAAGCTGTCAATTTCGTGAGTCTACCCACCGCCCGCTCACCTTTCCCGTAAAACTTTTTCCCGCTGGTCACATCGAAGATCTTCATGTTGACAGCCATCAGGATGCGGGGGTTCTGGAGCCCGTCGTACTCCCTCAACTGCTCCAGAGTGAAGTCCCGTCTCCTCATCTTGGGAAGCGCCGAGGCCTCGTCGCCCTGGGCCGCGTCGGAGACGAGCCGCCTGCCCCACCGCCGGTACACCGCCAGACAGACTGCCACCACCAGAACCAAAATACTGATATTCAGCAACATCCCGCCGAGGCTGAACCCGTCCGACTCATCCGCTGCCCCCTGCCCGCCGCTTGTGTCAACTGGTCCGCTCGAACTGTCTCCATCGTCCGCCATACTGCTCGGTTAGCGCCTTCCCGGAGCAGCCAGATGCTGCGTTCAGGTCCTGTCGGGAATAGCGGAACCACTAGTTGAGCGAGCGATCCGATCCCGTGCTGTTACATTGTGTTATTTTGGGTGCAGCGTAAAACTGTACATCTTATGGCAAAATACAGGGATGCAAACTAACGATTACTTCCACTATCAGTTGTTTTTCCCCCGATTAATCAATTAATCATTTTGTCTGCAGAATGTCAACAAATAGTGAAACAAGCCCATTGAAGTCCAAAATCCAAAAGGTAGAAGAGAGAAAAACCGTAAATATTCACATTTGAGAAGCTGGAAACAATACAATGTTTAATTTAAATTACTTTTTCAATGATCAAAATGGTTGCCAATAAATATTTTTGTGCAGCCAGATAGCAAACGTGTATTTAGACATTATATTTCCACATTCCTCAAATGTTAAAAATGTAGCTAACACCGCATGTGCTCTTCAGCATTTATAAAAAAAAATCCCTCCCAGTAAAATGGACGGACTTTTATTTATAACTCAAACACATATTATTTATTTTATTTTATTTAAAGAGACATGTAGCATGTTTTTAAGCTTTAAATCTCTGGGTCCTCCATTTCCCACAATGCAACCCATCCCGTATTAAACCACTCTGCCTGTTTTTTTCTTGTTTTTAAATCAGATAGGCACATCTGATAGTAAGTTTCATTATTTTATTGCATTATTTTGCGTTTTTTGTTACACTGATTTTTGTTTTACTATTGGTTACACTAAAATCACGGATGTTGTGACATAAAGGAAAAAATAATGCGTTATTTAAAAGTAAGTAAAGTTTGTTTAAAGAGTAATTAAGAGGAAAATGAACAGAAATGACAATATGAGGCAAACACATACAGATCAGAAAATATCAATTTTAGGTTTGGCTCCGCTAAGATTTAAGAAACAAGAGCCCAAGAGAGATTGAGAGAACATTTAAAAAAAAAAAGACTGTTGCACTTGAAAGTCCCATCAACAGCCACTTCGTAATCAGAGTTGACGTTTACGAGGGACACGTGAAAGCAGCAAAGCACCCGCCCACCAGTTTTAAGCAGAGACTGGACTGTTAATGGTTTTTCTCTCTTCATCAGGACCTTTAATGTAACAAACACCCACTAACTTGTAATTAATCTAAAATAAGTAATTGTAGTAATTTATTTTTTCATACATTCTTGAATGTGTCCTGAAGGCTTACACGTTTCAAACCACAACCATGTGAGCAGGAGGAGGCGTTTTTTTTAATACAACAAATACTTAAATTTTCTTCTTTTTTAGACAACATATGACCAAAAACGTTTTACTTACCTTTATATAATTGCTGCTTGTCTTTGGTTTTTACCTCACACCTCCATTTTCCCAGGGTTGCCCTTTTTATTCAGCTATTATCGGTTAAACTATTTGCACACTTAATGTAAACACTTTCCTCTCCTGCTTGTTTACCCTGTTTGAGATGATTACTGGTGAGACGCACTTTGTGGAACAACTCTCACTTCAGATTTGCAGTCGATCCAGTTTGTGAAGACGGCTGATTAATTTCCTTCTCAACTGTTTTGTTGGGAAGAACCCACCACCAACCCCCTGCTGATCAGGTTTGATGACTTGCCCTGAGCAACAAATTAAAGTAAAGAAGAATGAGACGTGCAGAGTCAGAGGAAGTAGGACAGATCACACAAACGCAACTTCATACAATCAAGGGTTATTTTATATTTTTTTGCATTTCACAATTCACGTCCGGCATTAACATGCATTGCTTTATCCTAAAACACACTCAAAACCATACTACCGATAAAACAAATCACTTCTTAAAATCGAAAGAATTATTGAATAGCAAATGATTTTTTATAGTATTTACATTTTTTTCTTTAAATTCAACACTAAAACCTTTTTAAAGTCAATTGATAAAGTAAAAGTTAATGATTTAAGTGCTTTAGAGCACAAAGCCTCAAACATAATATGAAGTAAACTTCAAAAAGCAGCTAAAATATACTGTAGTTTTATGATGCTAGCTCACACCCATAATTCCAGCAGAAACATTTCCTTTTTTAATCTAATATTCAATAGCAAAAGCCATTAAAACTGCAACGATTAACTAAGACTATTTCATCAAATCAAGTACATGGAAAAATAAAAACAATAAATTATACTACCTCTGGGTGTAAAACGGGACTTAAAGCTTCCCAGATAAATTTATTTCTTAAGGTTTTAATTAAAAACGGACATTATAGTTTGGCTGTGATGCCTGTGAAATTAGTCAGACTTAAAAACAACAGGGCACATCCGTTATGGAGCAGCAGCCTCTCGGTCAATCCTTCACAAATTTACTACTGCAGCGGTCAACAATGATTGTCATGATGAAAATGTAAAAGATATTTATGACTCAAGAAATGAAAAACCTGCAAGTGGTGTCAGTTTTTAAACACATTCAAACCCCCAAATAATCAATCGGGGAAGACCTCAGAGAGCAGAATTTGGACTATTTTGTCACAGTCACTCCCATCTTCCTGCTGAATCAGATTAAGGCACACAAGACTATCTGCAGTATCTCTTATCTTGGCAAACTAGAATCACAGTTCAACAGGCTGAGAGCTCTTTACAGATCAGAGCTGTTTACAGATTGTGGAGACAAGTTTAGCGTCTGAGAGAATAAAAGGCAAAATGCAGGGAATGCATTTTTTTTTTGTTTGTTTTGTAAACGTTATGAGCTGTCAGGCGCGCAGATTCAAGCTCGCTGCCTATGCTTGCTTGCTTTAAAATGAAATGCACAGATAAAAACAATCAAATTAAGTGAACCTCGCTCAGTCTCTCTTCATACTCTAACAGCTTGCCGCTGAAAAGAGCGAACGCCGAGCTCAGAGCTGCTGCTGCTGCTGCTGCCGCCTCACTCATCCTCTTTCATCCAAACCCACGCTTACAGGATTGAGCTTCATTTACTTGGTGCCACACTTTCCTTCTTCCCGGTCCTGGGCTCGGCCCTCTTTCCCTGGGCGGGGGCGGCGGCTTGTGTTTTCTGGGTGTTGTCTTTGGGTGTGTTCTGTGCAGCAGAGGCAGCGGTGGTGGTGGCGGAGGCAGAGGCGGCGTTGGAGGATTTGGAGGCCTGCGTGGGCTTTGAGGTAGTGTTGGAAGGATGTCGCCGACGCCTCCCTTCATCCCCAGCCGAGGATGAGTGGCGTCTCCTCCTGCCTCCCTCCTCTCCCATCGGGGGCTGCGGACACAGAAGTCAGGGTCGTTACATGACGACAGGCCAACAGGCAAAGACAACAGACTCAATTCAAACACTACGTCTACTTTTGTACCCACAGGACAATTTACCTTAGTTCATTAATTATTTGGGGATACATTTTCGCTTGCGTTTTATCATGCAGCGTCCTATAAAAAAGGCTGCCTGTGTTGTGTTCATACATCAGACGCGGACACTCACCACCACCCTGAAGTCCTCCAGGTTCTTGAACTTGGAGAGGTGTTCCTGCAGCTTCGGGTCAATGGGCTGATTCTTCATCCTGGAATATTTCAAGAAGGCCCAGAACTTCTCCAGTCCATACAGCTGACCTGCAGGAGGGGACAGCAGTGCAGATTTAGCAGAAAATTCACAGTTCATTCAACGACAAGCACTATTTTCAATGCAAGCGCTGTGTGCTTTAACCGTGCATTGAGGACATAATGAGCAGTTTCAAGTTTTCTTCACTTTGGAGATTAGACTGAGCTTCTTTACAGCCAACTGCAGAAATGAGCATCTTGTTGTAGAAACACAGCACCCATTGGGTGTGTGGGGATAAAGAATCTGGGTAAAAACTAAACCTAATCTCATTTTTAATAAAGCACTATTTTTGGGTAAAAATGGGAAAACTAACTCTTGATGGCTGCCTGTATTTGGAGAAGCACAAATACAAGCTGACTCCAAAGACACTGAACTCTAGTGAGCATTAAATTTAGATTTCAGACCTTTACATGCACCGTAATTTAGCGTCATCACTGACACCTGAATCTTTAAAATGCGACGCACTGCCTTGTGGGATTGTTAGCAAAGAGTAAGGCCAATAAATAGAGCGTAAAACTTCTAAAATAACAGTAAATATGGTGCCTTATATAGTAAACAAATGATTTCAGATGCAGCCATAGCTTTCATGCCTTGCAGCCATGACATTAATCACATGTTTTTTTATCTACATGTTTGTTTTTTGAAGCACAAACTAAATGCATATTTCCTGTCTAATTCATTGTTTCCCCCTGACAGAGATCTTTATCGGATAAAAATGCCTGAGGAACTTGCTGCTCACAATTTCTTATTCATCAGATTTCCTTGACACTGTAATAACTTTAAGAACAGAGCCCCATAAATCCATGAAGCATGTTAATTAGTGCATTGATTATCATAGCTGCTTATGACTCAAGAGTGTAGTATCTGGGCAGAGCCCGTGGCCAGACATTTACTGCTTTGTGCTCTTGAGTCTGTGGAGAACTTCATCTCTCGGGCAGATCAGCCTCCAATTTTGGGGGCGGGGGAGGTTTGAATGGGAATCATTTAACTGGCCGCCAAAATAACTCAACTGGAAATAAGTGGCTAAAGTCTTTACCGGCAATGCTCCATTCTGCTTCACTGAGTCACTCGCAGTGTTGCAATAGAGGTTGAGCAATCGACTTGAATCCTTTTTTTCCCCTTTTCACACAGCTTACCATTCAGCTTAAAGGGAGTGAGCCTCTGCAAAGTGAACTTTTAAGTCGGGTCAAGAAGATTTACAGGAGAAATACTGCAAACAGTTCAGCATTTATTAGCTGTATATGAACAATTAATAAAAAGGCTCATTAACAACTTAGTCTCAATTTCAAGGTAATTAATCTGTTTTTGTTGCTTAGGGTTTGACGCAAGTTTATAAATACATATTTAACATATTTATATATTGGCTTACAACTATTTTACAGTTTATATAAAGTTTTTATTAACCATTTGTACACAAGGTTTAAGATTATTAATACATGTATTGAAACCATAATTATATATGATTACACCTGTCGTATCAAACATTCACAAAATGTGCTTTTTCACTTATTATGGGGAGTATTATGATCCCCTCCAGAGGTATTTTCAGGCGTTGGAGAACAGCTAAAGCTTTAGTTTTGCAGGTGCATCCAATGAGTTTTTGCTCGATAGATTAAAAGGTAGTTCAGAAGGCAGGAGTTCCTCCTGGGACCTTATTTGGACCCACAGTATATAAAGATCAACAGAGACCCTGTTTAGATTTCATTTGATTAACATGATTTATTTTTATTTTATTGTTGACTGAATTTCCTTCCTTTCTTGTAATAGTGTCTCATCCTGTAACCCTGAATCATATAATTTCTATTTTTATTATTTGTTTTATTTTTATTTATTTATGTACCTACCAGGGGCAATGCACATTAACCAGCACTGCGGTTACACTTTAATGTAAATGTAGTGGAGTTAGTTAAAAAGCTAATTTTCATCCGTAGTTCCTGGCAGGTTGTGATAAATTAGTGTTCAATATAAACAGTACAGTGCTGCACAATCATTTACATGACATTAGAAAATTGAGAGATGTAAAAAAAAATAACAAAAAAAACAAATGTTAATGTTAGTGAGAAACAAATTAAAATGTAAAACTATCAAATAACAGAGAAACCCCGTTTATGCTTGTCTTTTGTAACAGTGGCCAATTACGTAATTTTATTCTAAGGAAACTAGTTGAAAGTGGCAGGTGAAGTTTGGGACCAGCTTGGTTACCTTTCTCAAAGTCCCTGAGGGTCTCTTCTTGAAAGTCCTTGAACAGATCTAACCTGAATCTCTTCTCCAAACCGTAGCTGTAGTATCTGAAGAGACACTCCAGTCCGTACCTGGCAGGGGAAAAACAAATGTTTACCTGCACTCTGCCCACAGAAACAAGTCAACAAATGGCACTCTGCTTAAAATCTGGCTTCTGGACACAAGTTTTAGTAACATGGGCTGGGTGTTATGTGATGCACTGAAAGCTGATCTTCAGCGTGCCAGCAGTTCTCAGATTTGTGCCTCCAACAATTCACAACAATAAAACAACAGAGAAGAAGAAGAACCGGACAGATGAGTTTTCGGTCAACTTAAAGTCGATGTCAGCTGCTGCATCAACAGCAGCAGCATGTGGGTTTAGCAGGTGTGTGATGCCGCCTCCGGCAGGTACACAGTGTTACAGTGAGGCAGCGTGCCCTGTTAACCCTCTGCTTTTGAATAACAGCGTTCAAAGGCTGATGCTGTCTGCAGGCACGAACTGAGGGATTAGGAACCCATAAGTTAGTCAGGTTTAAACAGAGGAGAGTGTGTAATCCTTTAAAAATTAAATCCTTTCTGTACTTGTTAGGAGGCTTTCAGGTTAAACGATAAAACTTTATTATTCATTTATTTTATTTAGCTTGAAGTGGGGGATCACACTGGTTTCTCTACATAATTTTAGTGATTTGTCTTTTTTTATTCATTGAGGTATTTTTTTGCATTTATTATTCCTTTGACTGCGATCTGTAAACCGACCCGCTCCTCTGGGTCATTAGCGCTCGACCCACTGCAGAAGATCAAAAATGCTGTAGCCCACGGCAGCTTTGCTTTGTTTAAATATTAGTGCTGAAATTATTTATAATAAATCATGAAATATCTTTATAATGAATTTAGTTAATTTTCAATCCAAAAATGCCACAAAATCTGCTTCTCGAATTGGAGGGTTGCTGCCTTTGCTCTACTTATATCATGTAAACAGTACACTGGATTTTGATCTGACAAAACAATCTTAATATTAGTATTACCACTTTGATCTTTCTGCTGGTGTTTGTTCCCTTCTTTTGTTTTGTTTTTTCCTTTGTTTACTGTAAAGCACTTGGGATCGACTGTGTTAAGTAGTGTGTATTCTCATAATCATAATTTGGTGTCTCATTATTACAAGATCCGGCCGTCATAACATCATAATCATTCCCATTTCAGAAAACAGAAACGACACCACCCATTTTAAATCGCTTCCTTTGTTTGATGCTTTGGAAAATGTTCATATCTAATTAGACTGACACGACAATGTAGGAGTTAAAAAAAGTAGTAACGTTTTGGGTTTTTTTGCTCAACTTAATGCTAATTTAGTATCAGATCTTATAAGCTGTTTTGTGCGAGTTCACATTCATAAAAACATAAAACTAAAAGAGGATCGCTCCCCTTTTAAACATCTCACTGGACATTTATTAAACTCAACATGAAAATATTATCCACTAGCATTTAGCTACAACTCTCCCTGCTACTTCTCAACTGGACCGACCTCAAACTAAAACATCAGTTCCTGCAGCTAGATGATTGATTAGATAGTCTACGGATTAAGATCTATTATAACTAATTGAAAGCTAACCGTTACACGCAAAACCAAGTAAATAGCATCAAAGCTCATGGTGTGGCTTTTTTATAGATAAAGTGACGCAACTCGTGTTTCCACTGCATTTCTTAGCTGATATTTAGTATTATACGCCAGAGGCACAGAAATATGTTGGCTTAGCATTTCAACATCACCTAATGTCCTCCTAACCTGTTGTTTTCTTTGGCATCTTCCAGCGCACACTGTTTGAACTCCTCGTACATCTTCCTGTTGAAGTTGTCCCTCAGGAAGAAGGACCAGAACCTGAACAGTGTGTTCATCTCCTGAGACTGTCCGATCCCCAACCGTTTCCTCTCTGAAAAACGATGTTTTCAGTCACCACAGAGCACAAGAACAGCTCTGCGTCTTCAATTTACAGGTGGTCAACAGAAGATCACGAACTTCTGTACAATCTACATGGATCTAAGAACAACCATGAAAAAAAAATACAACTTTCTTTACGCTAACAAAAACCCTTTTTGTTTTTTGGTCTCCCTACCGTTCAGACACCGTCGGCGGTACTTGTGGTATCCCTGCTGAGTGAAGCCGTTGTCCCTCAGCAGCTCGTGGGATGGATGCCAGAATTTGGGCAGAGACTGCGGGGTGCAGCCGTAACTTCCCGCCAGAGGAGCTCCCTCAGACGGAGAGGCGTTGGAGCTGCTGTAGGAGGATAAGGGAGGCAAGAAGATGTGTGAGTGGCAAGGCAGGAAACTCTTTGTTTTTAACACTTACATTGCTCTTACGTTTAATTTATTAATCTTAAAATCTTCAGATAACTAGGGAAGTCCCAATACTGTATCCATTAAGCCTGATCAAATTCTTATCATTTGTTTATTTTACCCCGTAACCTCGACACCAGCTGTCAGGCACTGCTGTAATGATTAATCAGTTACTCGACTGTCCAGAAAACATCAACAATTTTCAACCGTTTGTCTTTTATCAATGAAAAATGCCAAATATTTATTGGTTCAAGCTTCTTAAACATGAGGATTTGCTTCTCTTGTTTATTTTACATCATTTTAAATTGAGTATTTTGGTTCTAATCCATCAAAACATGACATTTTACAATGAAACCCTGATATTTGGTATTTTTCTCTCTTTTTCACAAATTTAAAATAATTAATAGACAATAGATTCTGAAAATCGTTAGTTGTAGTTGTACTGCAGTGACAGCTACTCTGAAACTAAAAAAAACGTGGTAAGAAAATTATTGAAACCTTTTGGTTCATGTTTTTATATATTTAATGTTAATTATCTATAGATAATATTGGTATTTTATCAAGAAAAACAGTCCCTATTGAGATGCTTTTGTGCTACAATGAAAGCTATCCACTTGTCAGGCAATTATTGTCGATATTTCATTGCTTTCACTGACATGAACCCAAACTGTGCAGCTATTTTACGTAGATATCAGACTGTCTGTACTTGCAGAATTCCATATTAAATGACTCAGGGCCACAATAACTTCTGTTCTTCAGGGAGATCTGTAATTAATACCATTTGCAGCTATGTAAACCATAGCATCTCGTTTTGTTAAAAAATTGCATCTTGATACAGAGAAGTGAACAAAATGTAAAAAATGTGAAGCAGAACCACCACAACAAAGAGATGATGGCTGACAGAGAGAGAGATGGAAGTGACCAGTTTGTGTTCTTCTTTTTCATTCTCAGTTTATAAGTGAAACATCAACTGAAAGGCAGCGCGTGTTTACTGTCATGAAGGCCTGAACCTTTACTGAAAACAAGCAGACAGACCTGATGGATGCAGAGCGCGGCCGGTGCTCGCGGGAGTCCATCACCCAGCCGATGTGTGCTTCCTGAGGAGGGTTCGAACTGTGGCTGGTTTTCTTCTTCCTCGGTGTCTAGAACACGAAAACACAACAGATTCATTACATTCATATGTTACATAGAGCCGATCACCAGGGCAGGGCTCAAAACTGGTATACTGGGATTTAAGTCTAGTAGAATCATAATTTAGTCTAATCCAAAAACAAGACGCACTGAACAGTTTTAAGACATTTTTTTTCTCCTTTTGTAAGTTTTGGTATCTAAAATGATAAAACGAGGCCTTTAAACTCCATCTGATACTCCGAACATGTAAAAACAGAGACGTATTGGTCAATATTATTTTAATACTGTTAAATAAAGTAAGTCATAAAACTAGTGATAGACTCAAAGACTTCTGGGCGATATCTGGCATTTTGAGATTATAGGCACTGGACAATTCCTGCACTCACAAGGCCGAATAACAAAAAATCCATGGACACATCTGCCGGCAGCCTCGTCAGTGCTGCTGCTGTGGAACGACGTTAGAGCTCCCCTTTGTAAGTTTTGGCTAGATGGTGAAAAAGGTAGTTTGGAGCCCTAAATATACTCAGTCACAATTGTCTTTTCTAAACATTAACACATTTCTCCCATACTAAATGACACGTCATCTAATTGAAAACCATTACTGGCTAGCGTTAAATATATATTCTTACTCACCCTTAAACCCCCGTCACGTTCTGAAATCTACACCATACCCCAATATATGTTTTCATGTCATTCACTGATAAAACTTCCATCTAAAACAACATGTTACTGACTTATATAACATGTATTTTAGATTGTATTCAGCAGGGAATAATAGAATTATACAGGACTTTTCTTTGTTTAGATAACAGCATCAGCCATTAAAAAAACAAACAAAATCGACCACCACTGCCTGAAACCATCTGATTTTAAAAGAAAACAGAAAAAAATTGTTAGGAAGTAAAAGAAAGTCAAAATAAAAACTCAAGTAAAATCAGGGAAGGCTCGATGAAAGCAATTTTAAGAAGGGAATTAAAGGAGCTCACTGACTCAGCCGACCTGATTTCCTCGGACAGGCTGTTGCAGAGCCTCGGGGCCCTGACTGCAAACACTCTGCCCCCTTTAGTTTTCAGCCAGGCCTGTGGAACCGACACAAGGCCTCTGCCCGAGGATCTCAAGGAACGTGCCAGCACGTAAGGTAATTAGAGATATATTACAAGGAGAGAGGCCATGAAGAGCCTCAAAAGTATCGAGTAAAACCTTAAAACACATTTTAAAACATACTGGGAGCCAGTGAAAAGAGATTAAAACAGAAGAGAAGTTTCTTTGTTCTGTACAGTCTGGAGTCCATCAACAAATGTTTGGTTTAAACTGGTAAAAAGGACGATGCATTAATCCAGGCGTGCTGAGATTAAGGCGTGTTAACTGGTTACTCTGTTTTCTGTAAACATGTAAACACACATGCCAAACAGGTAACAGGTAGGCAAGTTCTGCCTGGCGTTCAAGCTCTTGTTAGAACATGTACAGTATATGCACAACAGTTCTCATTTGTGCACGCTGCACAAGAAAAAAAAAACAGATTAGATTAACAGAAGAGTGAAACAGAAAGAGCATGTTTCCAGCCTGGACACTCAGATTTAAATTAAACGTGTGTCACCAGGAGACTAACTGCATGTTTGAACTGCAGATCAGTGAATTGTACATTGATTTTTATGTCGTGATGGACGTCATTACGGGGCAAATTCCACAGATACGGATCAAATACAGTACCAACAATAAAAATTAACTACTATCTCAGACCAGAGAGAATTCACCAGGGTGGAAACGTCAAAAGAAACTTCATAGTTGCTCAGATGCTTGAAAAGATGTGACCAAGCAACACAAAGGAAGTGAAAGGGAAACTCACAGACCGATTCATACCAGTTGTTTTCTAGCTCAGCACTTCTTTACCTTTGATAGCTTAAAAAGAAGCAATGCCTCCTTGTAACCCCAATATTTTATTTCTAAAAGGCCTAAAGAGGTTAAACTAGCCATTAATTCAACCCCACAAGGGTTTGCAAAACAATTTATTGTTTTTTTAAACTGTGTATCACTGAATAAAGCCACATTGTTCTATTCTCACAGCTGCAATCTTTCACACCTGCCAGGCGCTCAGTAGCTTCATCCTCTTTCACAAGAACTGGGAAGATTATTACAGGATTACACTCGTGATTTTTTCTAGTTATTGATCAAGACCCTGTCCTCACCTGTCCATCGATGGTGCCGCTCTCCTTCATGACGGGGTAGAAGCGAGGCGTCTTGTTGGGGTCCTGGCGTCCGGGGGTGCGAGGCGTTTTCGGAGTTCGGGGTTGGTGAGCGCTGGGCGACTCTGGGACCGTTGTAGGCAAAGAGTGTGCCATTTCTGCTCCGCTGTCCATTGAGACTGCACCATTTTAACACACACACACAAAAGGATCATTAATATAAACATAACTAGATTCCTTTCAATTGATTATTTCCCTGTGGTAAGGATTTTAGAACATGCACGTGAAGCTGAGGGCTAATAAACCTTCTGTAGATTTAAAATTTGAATAATCTTACATTTTTCATATGTCGGTTGAAACCAAACCTTGATGTGTTTCAAGTGTCTTATTGTTTGTTTTTCATATATGTACCCAGGCCCCCCGGAAACAGTATGGATACTGAGTGGATTATCCTGGTGAATTAAAGTAAACTAAAACAATGCACATTTGTTTCATAAAGATGGTCAGGGTAAATCCTGTATTTTTTGTAAGTGGTCCAGGATTGAGCAGCGAGAAAGGGCTGCAGCGGCTTGTCAAAGGACGCCACTGACAGGCTCACATTATTATTATTGTTGTCTGGCAACATTACGGAAAGGATCCCCAACAGAGATGGACTTTTTTTATAGAGTAAGAGAGTTTTTGTTTAACCGGGATCATTCACTTTATCGCTCTTGTCAAAGCCACCAGACTCCATTGACAAAAAACACAATTTTCGCTCTCTGGTCTATCGCTGCGTCGAGAGGTTGATTTTGTATTACTGCGGTGTTTTTAGCCCTTTAGGAAAACAAGCTAATTCACACAATTACACAATCAAATAAGAAACACCAAAGCCACACAATAACAAACAAACTAACCGACTGAGGCCAACTCCCATGATCTGCAAGGTAAAATTTTAGTTTTTGTTTATGGAGTCTGGCGGGCTTTGAGAAGAGCGATATAGCGACTGTTTCAGGTTTAACAAAAAGGAATTTACTCTTTTAAAAAATGTCTGTCTCTGTAGGGATCTCTTCCATAATGTTGTTAGACACTTATAATAAAAATCTGAGCCTGTCAGTGGCAAAAAAAACAGCACTTTAGTGGACGTACTTTGACGGGACGCAATTGACCGCAAGTATGACGCTGCAGCCCTGTTTTGCTGCTGCTGACAAAATTGCATCAGCACTGACATAAGAAAAGGAAATGTTTAAGAAAAGTGACAGATGTGCGGTTAAAGCAGCTAACAGGATGCTCAGCTTGTGTGAAACTGACTTCACAGTAGTTCTGCAAACCCACCTGGCATTGGAGGAGGCGGGACTTCCTGGTTAGGGTCAACGGGCACTTTGGGGGTGAGAGTGTCAAACTCATCTTTAGTGATAATGTTCAGCTTCTTGAAGTTCTCCACTTCCTGCTGGGGAAACACGTGGACAGTTAAAAAGTGTATATACACCAACTTATTGTAATAAATGAAACACCAGTTCAAATTCAAATTAATCTGCAACGCTGCAAGCAGTTTAAACCTCTACACATCTTATGTCAGGCAAAAAGACAATCAGCTAATTTTAAAACTCTCAACTGTGCAATGCCTAAAATAAATTCAGTGTTTTACAAATCTACTAATTTCCATTTCATTAGTTTATTTAACAGTTAAAGTTAAGCGTGAATTATTTATTTTTCATTCATATTATTTAATCATAACCCCTCTGTAAATTTAAACATGTGTTTTTTAAAACCATGATTATATTAAAGCTGTGTGGGGAAAAGTGTTTCTGGTAATAAACGCTACAGGAACCTATTTTCAGGTTAATCTGTGTCATTTACATGAAGGAAAAACTAAACGTCTAAAAGTCAAATCAACATTAACTATCAAAGTATTCCTGCACTGCACTCAGATACGACTTTTTAATATTCCAAGTTATCAGTGTGCGTGACAGGCTGTTTAAACTGATAACGTAAGAGAGACGTGGTGGTAAAAATACGCGATATGCCAGCAGCTGCAGCCATGTAAGCCTGTGTGACACACAGCAGATGTGCAGCGTACTTTGAACTTAACACGTCAGCGTCCAGGTGACCTTGGTGTGTTTGTGCTCAGGCGTGACATTTCCCACATGTGGAGGCGTTTTTGACAAACTTTGAGCCGAAGAACGTGATGACCACGCTGAAAACACACCGCCAGCAATGAAATCATTCAGCCTTTGAACTGTTTGGGCAAACGCTTGTAGCCTTTACACAATGTAAATATTAGTGAGACAGGTGTTTACTCACTTTACTTGAATATTTACTTGATAAAACATAATAAGCAGTTAAGATATCATGTAATGTTGATATGTATACGATTTAAACAGTTTGCTTAAAAACACCTAGACACAGTAAATCATTACAATCAAATCACCGCTAACAACAACAACAACAAAAGGATGGATGGCAATATGCACGTTTAAATCTTAACTGATCTATTTGCGTTTTATTGTTGTGAGTTTTGACATCTGTGAGGCAGACGGAGTTGAGGTGGCAGTGTGTGACGGACCCTGAGGTTCACCCTGCTGCTCAGTTACTGTAACTGTTGTCAATCAAAAGGCCTTCACAGACCATCAACACCTAATTATGCTGCTTGAAGTGGCAACACAAGAGATTCCTCTTTGAGGAGATCTTTATGGGCGGGACTGAGACATCTTCCTCCTTTGGCTTTATATCTCTGTCAAGCCAAGTTTCCATCCTGTTGTCATGCAAATTTTGAGCTTACTTTTGAAATGTCGCAAACGAGAAAAACAAAAAGAAATTGTGAAATCTGTGCGTTTCCAACAGCTTGTTTGGAGCGAATAAACCAAGGCTGTAATAAACAAGATGTATGGGTTCCAAACCAGAAACAAAACCAGATGCTTGAACCTGATGGCAGGTCCTCTTGGAAAAATGGGGAGAGGTCCTCAGAAATGTCTCCACACATC
The DNA here is from genome assembly GCA_029875015.1 of Lepomis gibbosus. Lineage (NCBI taxonomy): Eukaryota > Metazoa > Chordata > Actinopteri > Centrarchiformes > Centrarchidae > Lepomis > Lepomis gibbosus. The sequence goes on from JAPMOB010251365.1 coordinate 53,676, forward strand.
ATGGGAATATCCGGCGTTTTGAGGTGTTTGAGTTTTGCATGCACCTCCAAATACTGCTTATAAACGCTATAATAAAAGCCTTTGTGGGGTTCATCAATGGGAAAAATGATTTATCGCCTATTTTATGAACGTTTTGAGTCGTTAATATTTTATTACACTCAGTAGAAGCAGCATTCATTGAGATTCAGCAAAAATATGCGGCGATAACCCCGTTTGATCAGTGTGCAGAGCAAAGTATCTGAAAAGGACCTTTAAGAGGTGAATGCATGATTCGGCAGGACAGATGATGAAGGCTGCCTGCCGAGATTTGTATCTACCTCTTTTCTCAGCATGAGCGTTACCAGCCGCGAGGTGCGTGAAATTCTTGCAGGTATGCAGACCTCTGCACAACCGGGCAAGACGCCGACAGCAGAAACAGCTGATCAGACGCGAGTTACAAGTTCGCTACGTCAGAACTTATTCGTAAAAAGTGTTTCCATCTCCCATTTAGCGCATTTACTGTTTTTCGACAAAGGACCTCAGGCGAGTGTAAAAACTTTTTTGAGAAATTAAGGATGCGATACTAAAAAAAATGCGCATTAAAAAGCGTTGATGGAAACACTTGATGGCTTCAGTCACGATCAATATCTCTGCTCATGTTGACGACTTCTATTTGTTTTAAAGCTGGACTGATTAGTCGATTAATCTATTAGTTGATGAACATTAAACGCACAGTATGTAACTTTTGTCCACCAGGGGTCACTCAATCAAAATAATAACGAAAGACGTACTTTGATGACGTTGGGAAAGTGCGTGGGCTCATGGGAGTTGTTGTCATTGTCACTGTCAAGCAGCGAATCT
>JAPMOB010251367.1:0-25215 GCA_029875015.1 Lepomis gibbosus
AAGCAGGAGGAGAGTGGAGGTGAAGCGGTAAGCATAGAGTAGCTCAACCTGTAGGGAGGGAGCAGGGAGGAGAGTCATTTGCTGGGGCTGCTGGGAACATGAAGCCACCACTTTATGAAAGCAGTTGTTAAAAATGTTCTGTAAAAAAGCTTGCACCAAGAAATGTTAATTAACAAATAAAAATGCTATGAAAAAGGTTTATTTGCACATTAAGCCTGCAATGCAATGTAAATAGAAGAAAACTCTGTGTTGTCCAAAAAAAGTAACCTAGGCTAAAAACAAAAACGTCTAGGCAAGGCCAGGCTGTCCCAGGTCAGGGGCAGCCTGGCCTTGCCTGGCTAGGGCAGGTCAGGGGGGGAAGGGGCCACGGATGAGCGTGTGCCATGGGCCTGGGGCCTGGCCCCTATGGCTTCTCCTCATGTCTACAGTCATGAAGTTACAAATTCATTCTGTTGTCATCCTTGTATGAAAGATTTGCCACTAATCACAAGCAAGCACAAGCAAATTTGACAGGGAAATCTTGTTATAGGCCTACTTACCTTCACAACATGTATTAGGGGTGTAACGGACACAAAATTCGTGGTAGCTACAATTTCATTACAGTGCAATTTAAGCTATCATGCACTACATAGAAACTGAGAAACTTTTCCCTTAAACAGAATATCATCTCAGCCCTCAGCTTGGCGAGAGCGAAATCAGTACATGTAAGAAATGACACAGCAGCTTAAATGCATCTCAGATGTAGCCTACGACTGGGGCAAAAAAATCCACCCTGGCATTTTTGGCCCAGGCGGCCCACCAAAATCAGTCGGACACCCCTCACCAATAATCCATCCTTCCATTTAAGGGTTCAGATCAGGGGTGTGACGAAGCACTTGAGATGAGATGTAACATTGCAGATTGGGGCCATGACAACAAGATAAGAATATATTAGGCCTACTATTTAGGATAAAAAAAATTTATTGATGAAATGTCTGATAGAGGGTCTGGGGGTCCTCCCCCAGAACAAATGTAACCTATTGGCCTCAGGTGAAGATACCAATGATGGTCGTTCAGTCTTGGCCTTGTGTAGTCCTAACGACTGTAACGACTGTCATTACAGCAACCAGGAACACTAATGAACCAGCAGTATCGACGATCCTGGCAAACGACCCCACTGAGGTTAAATAGCTGAGTTTCCCTACCAGTCAGTCAGAACTGAAGAAGTTCCTTCTTGCTTGGCCCTGAGCTTTTCTCTTCGGAATGAGGGATGCCAAGTTCAGAGAAAGCTTTTCTCAGAATGGTAAGCCAGATGTAAGGTGGTGAGGATGGTGAAGTAATGACGAGAAAATCGTCAAGAAGATGGAGAACCATGCATGGGGCTTCTGACAGAGAGTCAAAGATCTTGGCGCTGCTTCTGCATCTGGAGGTAAGGCACACAGAAAAATAAAGGGGTCCTTTCCAGCAAACCCAGAAAAAATGTCAGTGTTGATGAATGGGCAAGACTTTGAATGTAGGGATGTTGTCTGCTTTAGAAAGCCAAGTTCCATGGCTTGCCAAGCTGATGAGGCTGATGCCATGATCAAGAAATCTGGACCGGGAATGACACTATAGATGTTCTGAATGAATGAGCCATGTGGGGAAAACAGGCCTATTATTAGACTATTTCTCCTAGAGCATATTTGAGTGGTGACAACTGTTGGGCTGACGTGGAGCACTGAAAAAGGAGGACTGTCGAAAAAACCTATCATAAATCCCTCTGACTTTTTAGCCAATATAATGTCAACAGTGTGAGATTCTATGAGAGTGAACTGGAGGTTGTGGCAGGCATGAGAAGTGTCAGGAAGTAACCATTTCTATACCTGGATGGAAACCATGTGTGTAGCCGTTGATGAGAAAGTAAACAAACTGATGATGGTTTTGTAGAGCAGTGGCAAGGATGTGTACGTTAGCGGGTGTGCCAAGGTGCTGTGCCCCACAAAGGATACGCATGTATAAACACTACACTTGGTGAGTTTTTCACAACACAAAATGAACTGGCAGAGGAAAATACTCACTTTAAATAAACTCAACCATGCAGTTCAGTTTAAGCTGACTCACAGTCAAGGGATTAATAAATAGCTATCAAGTCTCCAGAGATGTTTAATGAATAGATTGGCAGATTCCAGGGGTAATATAATGAGAAGATTTGTCAGATTCACAGGGACAGACATTCACATAACTATTTGCACAGTGCAATAAAGCCAAGGTAGGCAAATGAAGTGGAGGACTGACTTTGTTTGTTCCCGAGGGCACAGAGCATTTGCAGTCAGGGCCCCAAGGCTGTGGATCGGCCTGCACAAGGAAATCAGGTCCGCTGAGTCAGTGATCTTCTTTAAGTCCCTTCTTAAAACATAGTTTTATCAGAGACCCTTTCCTGATTTTACTTAAGTTTTGATGTTAAACTGTCTTTTACTGTTTTTATGATATTTTATTGTACTGCCTTTGTGAAGAACTTAGTAACATAGATTTTAAAGTGCTGTATTTATAAACAGAGAGCACTTACCTTCTCATATTTTTTTATTAAAAAAAAAAATTATACAAGTATCTCTTGTTCTTAGTCATTAAAACCAACTTTTGCACTTCAAAAGGTACAAGGTACAAGGTTATAATTCTACTACACAGCTGTTGGGACCTCACTTGATATGAAACAAAGAAGCGGTCTACATACAAGGTCAAAGGCCTTAACAAAGCGCCCTACATCTCAAACAAAAAGCTTGAACAAAGAAACAAAAAAATCCCTCTGGTCCATTAATCTCACACTTAGGTATGAGCTGCTACAAGAGCTAACCCATTTTCAGGGCTTGAACTTTATTTCCCTAGGTGAAGGTCTTAACTTGCCGGTCAAGGTTTTCTTGTTTTGTGTTTGCCAAACACATTTTTGGATCCCAAAGGAGAGCGTTATACACAACATAACAATCTCATACCTGCAGAAGAAAGATGCTTTCTTTAAGGAGACAAGGATAACCTCTGATGACCCGCTCTCTCCACACAAAATCAATTCTACTGATTTCGGGGCTGCTCCACGACTCAGATGCCATTCAGTCAATGTGCCATTGAACGCACCAACAACATGGTACCCCCACTATCATCACCAAGCAGAACTCCGCCAGATTACATAAACGTAGTGACTCATACTATCGCTACCAAGAGCGATTGTGTCTGGCCAGAGGTAGATTTATAACTGTTACTGTAAGCTGAAGCTTCATTGTGGTGATTTCTGTGGGAAATAACAGGCCGTTGCGCCCTGTTTATTGTATTCTTTTGCTCTTTGTGCCCTTCACCTCAGCTAGCTTGCCTCCAGCCAGCTTCCTAGTCTGCTAGCCTCCAGCCTGCACCTAGGTATGCTAGCCTCTAGCTTGCAAGCCATCAGCCTGCATCCCTGCTTGTTAGCCTACAGCCTGCTAGCAACCAGCCTGTATCTCAGCCACTAGCAACCAGCCTGCACTCTGGCAGATTAACCTTGGGTTCGTGAGCCTGCCGCCTGCCGCCCTGACACAGCTACCCTGCCGCCTGTCTGCCCTTTGAGCCTTTAGTGGACTGGTCGAGGAGCCACGCTGGAGCTATTAACACTAGGTCGCGTGGAGTCACCAGAAGAAAGGTGTGGTCTTCAAGGCTTCTGAAGCCATTGGCTGTCTCACCGGCCTAGCACCACAGAGACTCAAACCACACCTGACCTCCAGTTGGCCATATTCATTGTTCAGTCATATGCCAGCCATGCCCCACAGCCATTCACCTTTCATCCTGCCCTTCGCCACCAGCCTCCTGCTCAGCTCTCCTGCTACCACCTAAAAGAATTTAACATGAAATGTTAAATGACACTTACTAGAGTTTACTAGATGTCATTTTACAATGACAAAGCTTTTTGCATTCTATTCAGCTACTCATCTATTCTGTTTTTGCTCAAGTCCTGAATTTCACATTACAGAAATTTTGGTATCATTGATAATGTTCCCTTTAAACTTGTCCTCCTCACCTGCCTTGTCCTGTCCTTTCTGACCCATAAACTGGTTTTAGTGCCACCATCTTTCCAGCCATACAAATAGTGTAGGTAATTAATGAAGCAGCTTGAAGGTCTCATTATGAAGCATTATCCAAGGAAACAAGATTTGCTATCAGTATTCTTAATGTCACAAGCCATAGCAACAAGCCATAATTGACATGATTGTGGAATAAACAGGGTTTTCCTGCACAGAAAAACAAAATTGTGATGCTGTCTTCCTGGTAAACCACGTTTAGAGCTGACAGAACTTACAGAGAAGAAAAGAGCTATCTGATTGGTTGGACTGCAGCATGGGGGCACGGCAGTGTTTCCCTGGCAACGTCTTTGCCACACAGCAAAAATAATCAAGAAGAAACTGAACTGCTTTTCCTGTTGTTCAATGTTTTAAATAAAGTAAGCTACAAAAAATATGTGTGAGGGGATTATTTTTAACATTCATTTTTAAATGCCTCAAAAGCAATTCAACAGGAGAGGAGATCTACATTTGCGTAAATAATATTTTACCACCTGAATTAAATATAAGCTATGCTATTATATGAAATTATAATCTATATAGTAACATTATAGCATTAACATATATTATACAGAGTACCTATACAAAACAGAATACTATTAAATGAACATTATACTTTTTTTAATGTTATAATGGTATACTAATTCACTCATTTATACTTGTTCCTCCTCCAGGTTGTGGACAGCGCATCAGCAGTGGACAATGTAGACAGCCAGAGCCAGGATGGCATCGTGCCAATATGTGCTCCTTCAAGCCATCTCCTCTATAAAGCAATATGTTCCCCTTGTTCTGTTTTACATCTCTTTTTTACTAAAGTTATAATTACATTGTTCACTAATCTTGTTTACATAAAGTGTGGCATGGTTTGTTTTGGTGTTACCGGTGTATCATGTATCCAGTCCCACAAGCTGCAATGCACCAATCACAGTAGAGTTTTCTGTGTTGAGTGTTTTCATTTATCACTGTGGTGAGTGATCAGAGTTTTAAAAAGTTGTGTTCATGTTTGTGTCCACGAAATGTAGTACTCCTTGAGAAAAAGTGTTAGCGAGAGCCCTGCTTAACCATGCCATGTGACATGCTTCAGTAACAACAAATATTACTGGGACCACTACTGAAAATGAATATGCTCCATTCTGATAGAGATGAATTATGAAGGGGAATTACAGCAAACTTTTTTGTGTATGTAAGAAATGTTAGGTTACTGCTATTGGAATAATGTTTGTGATGAGCCAACTTCTTCTCTACAGGCCTTTTTTACAGTCGATGGAAAACTTCAGATGGAAGTAATAACATTAATGGAGGGTATATTCCATTTAACCAGTTCCAATGACATTTCTACAGTTGGTAAACAATTTAACAAGCAATGCAAATAATTATGCATCTCTCTCTGCTGATCACTCGCTAAGCCTCTCCCACCACAAACCCACAATAAGAAGCCGGTTGTCCTGGAAACCTCATCTGGCGTATGGCTCGCTTTCCATGGCGGGACACTTCCCTCTCAGTCCCTCTGGCTTTGAATCGTCTTCTCAAAAATACCTCTCCAACGCTTCATGGCCCAGGGCAGAGCACCTCGGGCAAGTCCACCACTGCCTCCCCTTAAAAGATATTCCCCACTGTTATCAGGCCTCTTTGCCACTCGTCGATACGAGCACCATGGCATCAAACGTAATGAGCCTGAAGCTCCGTGTGGAGCCGTGGAGGGGGAAGTTCTTTTATTGCTGCGGGTTGTTTCTCAGACATTGTTTCCAAAACTTGAGGCTTTTATGTTTCAATTCTGTTCACTTATGTATCCTCTACTTCACCCTACTCCCTTCACTTGCTCAGTTCCTCCAAGTAAGCAAGTGTGACACTATATGAGAAGAGAAGAAAGGGAATAAACCTACTGATAAGCAGAAGATGTAACCTAGCTAACTCCCACTACATTTTATGGTGTGCTTACTTTACCGCGGGGGTGGGAGGTGGGGGGTGCCTCCGCTGATGCATTGGTAAAACGGCTGTCAGTATGCATGTTGCAGACTGTATATGACAGTGGCAGGTGAAAGCCGACGTGTTTTCTGTCATCTGTCCTCAAACACTGCACGCACAAATGCCATAATGAAAATGAACAGCACACTAAACCAAGAGGAGGAAACTAAAAACTAAAATGAAGACGCTCTGTTAGCCAACTTTCTGCAATACCTATGCTAGCCACTACACCAGGCTAACTACAACTAGAAAGACAAACCAAGAATCAGACACAGAGAGACATACCTACTGTAAGTTCTAAGTAAATTACATGATAAATTGGTTAGCTAGCTCACAACGAGCAAACAGTGTAATAAGGAGACATGACAGTGCGCCTGCGCAAGTTGGGAGAATGACACATGACTTATGGAATTATGCTGCGTTCCAGGCAAATCAAAACTGGGAAATTTCCGACCTCCAACTAGAAAAACTATCCTGGAACGCCATTTGAAGTCGGATTTCCTACTTGTGAACTCGGAGAAAAAAAAATTGTACCCCGACTTCACGAGGAGCAGCTGAATGACGTCACAAAACAATGTCTACCATCGAAGCACACTTTGTAAATGGTAAACCATAAACTAAAAACGTATATTTGCATGTATTTAAATTAAAATAATACATACGATCATACAGTAAAACTTGTTCTGCATGTACATTGATGTAGAAATATGTTTTGCACATTAGGTAGCTGGTTACAGTAAAAAATCTCATAAAGTCATCTTTTCTGCATAAAAGTTATTGTTAAAAATGCCAAAACATTACGAAGTGCAACCTACAACAGTGACTGACTTAAGGGCTACCAACTTATAGCCAGAGGGGAACACAGAACTAGTAAGGTATGGGCTGTTTATGTCAGTTGTTGCAATTAAAATGCCATCCTTTTAATTAACACCTAACGTTAAAACACTGCTGAGGGTGCAACTGGTGTGTACACTTTGTCACGGTCAGCCAAGGTTTTCGTTCACTTTCGGCGTTACCACCATGCACCTGGAACGCTGATGTCGAAAGTCGGAAGTTTCAACTGCGAAAAAATCCCAGTCCCGACTAGTCTCGAATGCGCCATTACTACAGTCATACGTCACAACCCTTAACAACGAAGCAATTTTTGCAACTTTGAGCACAAAATTAAGCTATTTGTCAAAAATATTTGGCGAATTATGTGGGTAATCAACATTGTAAGGAAGTGACTCAGAAAAATGTAACATATAGAAATGACAAAATACACTAGGGGGGGGGGGGTTAAGTAACATTAAAACATTAAAAAGCCATTGGCCAATTTGTTCTGTTTTATTTGGTGGTCCATGCATATTTCAATAAATAGTAATGTTAGTCTGACATTCTTAAAGAAGACAAATACAGTGCATTAGCTAGTTGGAATAGTAGCTAGCCAACTATCCTAACCTATACACTGCTGTCGGTATTATAGACTTTTAGCTGGACTTTGTGTGTGGCTGTTCGAGGTGTCGCTCATGGGTTAACGTAGCAGGGAAACAAACTCCTACCAGATAACCGTGAACGTCTTCGGGCTTGTGGAAGTATAGCTCGTTCAGAGCTCTTTCTATCTCCTGGGGGATTCTGTTAACCCGAAAAAACTCTGCAGCAGAATTTTTAATGTCGTGTAAGTCCTGCTTTTCCTTAGAAAGACGGCCGGTGAACCCTTGGTACGCCATTGTCCAGGTGCCATCACTCTCCCTGTAGTCTTTGTGTTGTCTGTTACCATGGAAACGACCCGTTCAAGTGACAGCTGGAGCCCAGGAAATCAGAGCGGTGTCGTGCACTGCTTCCTTATTTTATTTATCCCGTGTAGCCTGTTTGCCATCTCATAAATGAAAACTGGCTATCTACAATGGATAATAACTCTATCCCTGCAGTCACGTTGTGGAATGTACATTGCCGCGTCCTGTGAGCAGCTGCTTTGTATAACACCGCAAAGTAAACCTAAATTGTGGAATTCTAATTGCTTACGGCTCCTTAACAACAGTAAATTGTACTTTATTGCGTGTGAAACCATTGCCTGGAAGGGACAATGATAATTAAAAAATAAACGATATATATTTTTTTTAAATAAATTTATTTATTTTTATTTATACACACACACACGTCAAAACATGACTTTATGATTAAAAACATTGCTGCAAGTTTCACTGATCAGCAGTGATGTAAAGTAGCCTAAATGTGATTTGAAGCTAGTGTAAACATGCAGAAACTGTGGTGTGGTCCCACAGGCTCCTGATATCAAAAGCAATGGAAGCTGGTATGCTACTACCTGGTTGTTCCAGTTGCGCTAAACAGGGTTTCAGTAGCCTGGATATTTATTTAGTAAATATAATTAAATATAAACCTTTTTAATTTTATGGTGAAAAGCAACAAAATAGAAAAAATCAGTGTGTGTATAGCCTATATGTGGAATGTTTATATGATAAGGTGCATCTGTAATTTATCCATTTAGGACCTACTCTTATAAATGTTTGCCTGATTCATTAAACTCTTTATTGTTGGTGTAAGACATGAGGCAAGAAGGATGAAAAAACTTTCACTAAAGTCACTTTGATTAAAGAGATGCAGTAAAGATATGGGGTCCTGGGATAGCTTGTTTTGTCTAGGCCTGCCTGGTTTCTTTATTTCTTTTTAACTTTCCTTTAGATGATGCTATTGCATGTGAATGTGTCCTGATTTTTGTTTGTCTGTTGTGTTGTGTTGTGTTTAAATAAAGAATTGATTACAAAAATCAATGGCTAGGCAACAATTTGAAAAAACTAAAACAAAAAATATAAATTATTATTATGATGATGATGATGATGATTATTATTATTATTAGAATCCTGTCACAATAAATCACAATCACAATTAATTTAAGTGATGTGTTAAATACTAAAATTATATATAAATACATACATATATATATATTTTATATATATATGGGAGCTGACTTTATTCTGGCCCTTGGCACAACTTCTACTACAAAGGTGTGGACAGCGTGGTGGATTCTCGGGTTTAAGGAGACACATTTGAGTCTGTGTAAACTGCGAAGTCTCTCAGAATGTATTTGATTTCTGGGATATATATGTCTCATGTACACTTTTCCTGACAGGTATGGTAGGTTAGAATTGATTTCACTGGACATCTTGTGACGTTCAACTACAGCAGCCTGAAATCTACATGTTCTATAATAAAAGTGGTCAAATTTAACGCCTTCAGGAAAATATCAATACAATCAAGACCTATTGATTGTCCACGAGCAAGCCTAGCCTATATTACATTCACACGCACTCACATAGGCTGCATTATTTGAAAGGTCTTAACCCCGGAGCGTTTCATTGCGAGTGTCGAGTTATTGCAAGGCTGTGAATTGGACTCACAAAGATTCAATCTCGCCACTGTTACACAAGGTCATATAGGGCCGGCTGAATTCCTAAGCATCCGTCAACAAAAATACACAAGAAAAAATTAAAGAGCATACAGGATAGTCGATATAATGCCACTAGTAAGGTATTTTCTGAAAATCTTTCCCGTTGTCCTCCTGTGATTAAATGCGTTGTTGACGCTCAAGCTTTCGGGACTGGGATAAGGAGCCTAAAATAATAATAGGCCTAATAATAATAATAATAATAATAAGAAGAAGAAGAAGAAGAAGAAGAAGACAAACAAGAAGAAGAAGAATAGTAGGCAAATAAGAAGAATAGTCTACTAATAAAGAATTGCGAGAGCCGCTACTAAAATCAAGGAATTTAGTATTTATCCATCCTCTGACCGATATTTCAGTCTGATTTACCAACACAACGCTTGGAAAATACATGCGCTGAACCATTGAACTGTTCGTGACCCTAATCACCCTAGGGAGGCCGTTCCACACCCACAATGAAATCTCGACTTTGACGTGACAAATCCTGCTGCAGAGATAATGGACAGTTCCCTGTCACGCAGGCTAACGGCTATTTAAGTCCTAAACAGCAGTGGCACAAAGGAGAGTCTGGGTCCGCACCGTGCGGACTGTTTCAGGCCGGTCCTAGCGGGCTCCGGCACATTTTATTCACAATAAATATAAAATCACTTAGGATTCTTTTATCTTGTTTTTATTTCGCAATCGTTTCATTAGGAACATTTTCTTTGAAATGTATTAAAGATTTAATAGCCCATTTTAGCCTGAGACGAGTCTGACGTGTCTGGCATCTTTTTAGGTCACATAATGAAAGCAGATCTGTGCAGACCAGCACATGGATGTGTTAGGTTTGTGCACAGGTAGGCTGAGCCCACAGCACCGTGCCTGCAACATGCACGCAGAGCAGCCCTGATCAGTTCCCGGCAGTCCCGAAGGATCAGCGAGTCAAGGGCTGCTTCAGGGACAGAATGATGTTTCTGGTTGAACTCTGCAGGTTGCAAACATAAAAACACACCTGTCGCTGCCTCTTAATTCTGCGCAGTTAAAGGTGTCAGTTTCTGATTCAACTATCTTCTTTTTAAAGTCCAGCGTGTAGCCTACTGCAAGTCCACATTAAGTTCCAGTGTCATTCTAATATCCTATTTATGGAAATAAATTTAATCAACAGAGGCCTGATAGAACAGTACTTCAAAAAATGTGTTCATTGAAATACTTCTAATTGTTAATATAAAATTATTTTAAGAACTGTTTAGATTATTATGGCCTACTATCTACGTTTGTCTAGCATAGGCCTACATAGGCGCATGTGTCCCTAATACAATATTATTCAGTAGCTAATTAACCTTATGATTCTACATTCAGTTACCCAGCACATCTCATTCACACAATCACATTTAAACTATTTCAGATTATAAAAATGAATGCAAAAAATCTGGGGGTTGGGTGTGGGGGTGAAGTAGGCCTATGATTAAATTAAAATGGAGCCTGTGAAAAAAAAACATATCCACAACCGTTTATATTGGCCTATATATTGGCCCTTTTGTTTGTTTTTGCCATAGCTTTGCATTATTATTTAAGTGAAAGTGACTCTTCATGGCCATTTTATAATAACGAAAATTCAAGACTGCTGGATTAGAAGCGGCTCCAGGGTCACCCCAGGGTCAGTCAGAGGGCTGCATTGGTCCAGGACAGGAAGTCCAGCTGTCGAGGGAGACCGTTGGAGACGTCCACATGGCTTAAATCTAGCTGCATTTCTGTAGTGACACAAACGATATCTGCCACACAGGGAAATGAGCATTCTGGAGAGAAAGTCTTCATCGTCATGGCTCTGTCACCAGGTAAAGGATCACAGCCATGTTTGATGTCACCACACACATTACTTTTCATCAGAAATCTGCCCGTCCACAGTGGGGAAATCACTTAATGTGGAAACCCAGTCTGAAGCCATTTACCTCCAGACAATTTCAGTCTGCTCAAATGAATATTATCAAACATTGCTGCTGACAAAGTAAACCTGAGGATGGACACAAACTGATTTAGGCTATACTCAGTGGGAAAACCAACATGCCAGCTTAAAATGTAAATATGTCCATTTCAGATAAACCTACTGACAAAGTTCTTTTCAAACTGTGCTCAGGCTTTGCTTAAATTACAAATGACTAAAGTTGCTTACAAATGATCTAATATCTAATAAATCAAGCTTCATTTTGCTTGATTAAATCAAGAAATATGAAGAGCTAAATATCCAGGCCTGTATGGACAGGCAAAATAATCAATATAAAATATTAAACACATAGACAATTATTGATGACATTAATGACGTGAGAAAGAAATTTCCCACATTTGAGTACATGGTATACTATCATCACATCTTTTAATGTCCTTTAAACATCAATGCTTGAACATGTAATCTTGTGTTTACATCCACATTACAATTACTGTAGGTTAGGTCAAGTCACACTATAAAAATTACTGCCACCACTGCCTGTATGCAAGGTGAAGAAGTCTCCCATTGTTATCTGGATCCCAGCGCAAGTTCACTTTCAGAAGCTCAGAAATTCTTTTCACACAGAAAATACAAAAATTATAACAATTGTATTCCTATGTATTCTAGATGGTACGCTCCTTACCTAACAGAGCAGGACTAGCTGGCCTGGAGGGACAGTTTGAGCCGAAGCCTTAAGGAACATAAAAAAGCAAGTAAAACCCATTCAGGCCTGTCAAAAAGGGACACATTTTAAGACGCTAGATCCTAAAAAGGTGCAGCTTTCAGCCAATGAAGCTGAGCCCCAGCCTCCTCCTGGACACTCTCCTCTCACATCTAAGGCTATAATAGGGCCATCATTCCCCCCCCCCCTTCCAGAGGATGGTAGGCTACAACAGCAGGGTGCCTATGGGCTTTAAAAAAAGTGCAGCAGCTGCGAAGAAAATGACGTGTGAGATGGCCAGTTTGGTCACAAAGTGACACAAATGGCATATGAAATTGGGCTGTATGAAAAGTGTTTATAGCTAATTTGTCCGAGGAAGGAGAATTCTGAATGTCTTTTTTAAAGCACTTGTGGCCATTGTGGGGGTCCACTAGGAGTCCTTGAGGGGGTTCCGGGAGGTTTGTTAGGTTTCCTGGGAAAATACGCCATAGGTTAATTGTTATAGAGAGCACTGTTATATTTTTAATCAATAATAAAATAAGTTTTGCCCAGAGGTTCCCTAGAAAGATAGAACCTAAGCCAAATGTTGTTTTAAAGATCCTGTTGCACAAAATCTTTTTTAGAGTGGCTCATTGGCACAATATCTAAAAATATGTATGGAATATACACTGTATAGTGTTGAAAGTAGCATGAAAGCAACATGAAAGGAACATGGCTGCACAGTAGTTCTATCCACCACCTATTCTGCTGGTCACCTGTTGCTGTTTGTCCATTCACACATGCCATTCAAGGCCCATAGACAACTCATCCCACTGCAGTGAATGTAATGGAGTCTGTTTATGTCAACATGCACAGTTCATTCAAATGAATTCCTGTTTTAATTGTCGGAGCAATGACGTTAAACAGCTTGCGTGGGGTCTCCACAGGTCACATGAATAAAAGTAGCCTCCGGCCTAATTAGCACATCTTTTTTCTCCAGTCTAAAAAGCAGGGGGCGCATCCAGCATGGTCGCCATCTCTAATTGCATCTAATTAAAATCCCCTTGTCAGGTGTGGTTTGAATGGGAGCATTGGTTGTATTAGAAGTCTGGTTTCAGAGTGGTATCTGGAGAAGGATTACTTGTGATGGTGATACAGAAAGCTGAGGTGTTGCTAGAGTGTGTTACTGCTGACTGTGGGTGTGTGTGGCCTGGTTTGTGCTTCAGACAATCACTAAAGTAGTATCTTTGATTTCTTTATGATTTTGATCACTTAAAACACACTCTTTGTCAGCCTCATTCTGTTACATTTTCAGATACTCCATTAGGTTTACAGTGGTTATTAAAAAAATTGAATAATATAGGCTTCTCAGCTCATAAAGGTACATTAAATCTGTCTGTTTTATGAAAATGTTAAAATCATAACATGCTGAGCTACATGGTTTTGGCTTGAAAGTGATGAATTGGATTTAAAAAAACATGAAAGCAAACTCGTTATCCTGTAATACAACAAGGCCAATCCTTCATGTGGATATATCCTTTTAGTCTTTTGCCACTGAATCTATTAACAATAAATATTTGCCTGCGTAATATTGCAGTCAGTCTCAACATAAATTCCTCATTAGTCCATTCAGTGTTAACTTTCATTAGGATACTACCAGATAAGCAAATCATTTACAGTGAGTGGTTGGTCCATATAATATAAAGCCACAGTACCACAGACCTTCAGACCGGCAGGCTGTACTGCAGACTGCCGGACTGCATCACTGATCAATGATTTAGTGAATCATAAAAAAGAAGAAAGTGAATTTTCATTACCACCTATATTAATTAATTCTGTTACTCTCAAAAGCCTGTGTCTATTATAAATGTGTAACTACTTAACACGGGTCAGCGTTTGTGCATTTTTTTTTTAGCAGATGAATTTACTTTGTTGTCACATGCTTGAGCTGCAACAAAATTTCTAAATGTAACTGTCAGTCTATCTGGGTGACACTGCTTAGTGACATGGGGATGATGGAGTTATAATGATGTATTTCAAGCCAAAAATGCTAAGTGAATTTTATTCTCTTCTGTCATCAGTTTTCCTGCCTGTAGAAAAAGACTTGTGCTGTTGAGCTGAGTGCAGATCAGATAATCAGCACAGATGTTCAGGTAGCTCAGCAGTGTTTTGAGTCATGCACAGCTCTTTGTTTAAGCCTAAGTAGCAGCGACCTGTCGATGAACCCTTTCCCAGCGTGCTTAGGGGGGTGACTTAATAAAGACAGTCGAAACTCGTTAAGTCTCAGGAGTGTGGTTTACAAAAACACAAATTGCCAACTGCAACTGTAGCGTACAGACATCAGCAGAAGTAACTTGTGTCGTCTTTTTTTAAACTTACAGTGCCAAATTTAATTCATATTCTTGAGCAAACTGAATTAAATATCTGTTTGTCAGATTCCTCATTTGGAAATATTGTTACATTGTTTTTATAAAAATGTGCCATTGCTTCTGGGTGAAAAAGACAAAAAGGGGCTTCACATAATGTATAAAAATGCTATTGTATTTGGATTGGAGGAAACTTAATGTGATTTCTAATATGCAGCAAAAGTAAGTTGTACATGTGTCTATTTAGTTCTATTTATTGAAACTTCAGATATTTCTTACAACAACAAATGGCTTATGAGTTTATGCTTGTTATTAATAATGAATAATTCAGGAGAGATGCCAATCTACATACATATAGTGAAAAAACTGAATTCATCTTTACAAACCACCACCATGTGTAATTGTAGTTCATTTCCTCCATGTGTTAATATCATGCAGGCCCCATAATGAAATTGCCTTGATTTTAGAAAGGCAATTCTCAGGGACTTTAAAGAAGCTAAAAACCTCAGGACTAAAACTTATCACCAATGCAAATCACAGTTCTGTCCAGCTCTGTGTGTGTGACTCATTTCGCAATTTCTGTTGTGAAAATGATGTAACTTAAACAGTCTACCAGACAGCTAATTCAGCCTGACGGGATCTCTTTGTCGAAACCTTACTCTAATACTTCCATGGTGGAAGCCCGCAGACCTTGCTGCAGGCCTGCAGTCTGCCTCCAGTTTCTATAATTGTACTACCCTCAAGTGATGCATACCGAGTACTGCAGCTTCATTTCCACCATCCCATAAAATACAACATACTTAGTATCAGGGTACAAGTACAAAATGTAACATGCAAATACCACCATGTTATTACAGGTGTATATAAACTAATAAGAATTTAGGTACTTTGTTTCACCTCCCCTGATGCTGTGGCAGATATTAAGGCAGACTGTGAGCACCCAACAGAAATTTAAATGTGCTCAAATACTTCACAATTTAGTATCGCACATCCACAAAGTTGGGGAACAAACAACGTTTTACGAGAAGTTAATCAAAAGAAAATAAAGTAGCGGAGGCCAGGATATCCTGACTTTAGTCCCTTGTATCCTATGGGTAAAATTCCAAAGCACTGGATCCAACTTTTCCCATGATGTAACTCAAAAGGATGTTTCTGTTAGACCCTCCCTGCCTTGTAAAACACCCGTGTCTAGAAAATTCCACACCCAGTTTGTAGCACATGCTCTCTTTTATAAATGTGCTGTCTCAAACCGAGATAGCACTGATGACATCACTATGGCATCATCAAGGTTATTTTCTCTTGACCCGACTAAGCTCCTTCAGTGCCTCAGAAGACAGTATACAGCTGCAGTACTCCAGTCCCCACAACTAGTAAACTGACCCTCTGGGTAAAAGTTGGTGGATGTGTCCTTTAAATCATAAATCTTCATCACCAGCTAAATAGGTATAAAAATCATTTCCACCTTTATTGTTCCACTGAGGCTTAACAGAGCTCTCAAGCCTCAAGGTAGTAATGATCAGTGTGGAAATGACATACTGTGCCCTCTTCTAGCAGCAGAATGAATGCAAACAGCAATTAATACTTATGTTACTGATATGTAAACACAGAAAATATCAGAAAACATTTGTGTGCATCTGTGTGGATATTTTCCCAAATAATGAATTCTGAGGGTCTAGTATCAGTGGTGAAAAATCGCTATTAAACGTGCGTTCTTTAGTTCAGGGAAACATCTGAGTTTATGTGGATATTAGAGGCATAGTTGATTAAAAATAATTACACATATCATAATTTTACAACTCACTTTAAGACATTGTTTTTTTTAAATCTTGTTCCAGACAGAATTATGTACACTACATTAAACATCTGAATCAGCTGTACACAGACAATGATCAAATCATGGTTTAGTATTTATGAGTTCAGCACAAACAAACTTGCAGATGGATTTCCTCTCAGAATTTTCTCATAGGCTACAGCTGTAAAGCTACATTTAAAGACACATGCACACACTCAAACATTTGAATCACAAAAACTACACAGAGCATAATCAAATAATGGTCTGGTACCAATGAACTCACCATGATTTGACAACCAAACAGCCTAAACATCTATTTTGTGAGCAAACAACATATTACAAAAATCCATAAACAAGTATAGCACTTAAATGCATCTCAAAAAAGCCTAGTGAACCTGTGATTGAATCATTATAAACCAATGTATATGTTCATACAAATAAAAATAAAAACAAAGCAAAATCAAACAGTCAAAGAAAAACATGTTCCTCACTTACCCCTCTGATATCTGTCTCTGAAACCTTTGCATCATCCCACTTTACCACTCAAAGCATTAAAAAACAGCAACATGCCTTTCCAAAACCAGTGCCCACATCACTCTGGATTTCCACAGATCCACTAAGGTTTCTCTGGGACTATTTCTCTGGTAGAATGTTGAGCCATTAACAGCCTCTGCATTCTCAGTTTTCCAATGAAGCTGAAGTGAAGCTCTAACACCTTCAGTACAGCAGAAATGTTTCACCATACATCTTCTGTCCACCACAAGATATAAGCCAGTGTGTTTCTAGGGGTACATTGATCAGAGGCAGCAGTGGGGAAGGCCTAATACACTGAGTGTCCACTAGATGGGGTAAGATGCTGATTATGATGGTGGAAAGACAAAGTGACCATACATCCTCACCCAAATGCTAAAATCAATATTCTGGTCCTCCACACTGCCACCACTCAATTCAATTCAATTCAAATTTGTCTTATTGCCATGACTGTCAATAAAACAGCATTGCCAATATTACCTGTGTATGTACCATTAGTCCAGTGGAATAGTTTATAAACCTGTCTTACAGCTAACAGTGTAAACAAGGAAGTGTGCAGAATTGGTTCAGGGGGTTGGTACATTACTTACAGATTGTGATCACTGTGTCTCAAGTACCAGTGTTAGTGTATTAATAGGTGATAAAAAACCGTAATCTTTATTGTATTGGGGAGTGTGAACCTGTTGGATTCATCTGATTATTAAAGGCACAGAGCAAATCTGATGAAGCAACATGCAAACCATTGCAACAATATATATATTTATGTGCATTAGCTGGCTAAATCCTGCTCTTACCTGTTCATAACAGGTTCTCATTATGCATATACATTCACTACATTACTGCACAATCTGTCTACACAGTTTTTATCACTACAGTCAACCTTAGTATTATATTTTCAGCCCATCCTCACCACAAGGTGTTGTTAGGCCGTGATCTCTAGTGGCAGTCCATGTCCATGTGATGGGTGGCTGGATGAGTGAAGCGAACTCAAGACTTATACTCAGGACCCGGAGGTTTGAGTGTGTGAAAGAAAGTCAAAGATGACATGTTTAAAGTTAAATAATGTTTAACTTTATGTTAAATATATATATTTTGTATATATACATGTTATTTATTATATTCTCTGTTTTATTCACATATTTTACTTCTGCACTATTTCATGTCTTAGATTCTTGACTTTATTTTATTTATTTACTACATTTTGTATGTACAATTGTTTTGCATATGGCAAATAAACAACTTCAAGCTGAACACATGGAATCTATGAAAAGGAAACCCAAAGCTACAGAGGCTTGTGTTAGCACATTGTGCTACCGCACTTCATAGTATATCATAGTGGGTGTTTACTTGAATTTGTCACTCATCTTTATATTTTGAATATAAAATCTCAATGTGCAAAAAAATAACTGTCAAATAAATGCCGTTTAAAGTATTTACCTCTAAAATATAGCATAGAAATAAAAGGGAGCATAAAAATAAAAATACTCAAGTACATTACAAATACATCAAAAGTGAGTAAATGTCCTAAGCAACACTGCACCACTGTCTACTTACAGGTATCTACTTATTCTGTCATGTTTCTACATACTAACATGGGTGGCCACAGGGGGGGAATTACTGTGGGGCCCCTATCAGTCCACTGACCTTAATGTCTACTGCCAATAAACCAGACTGATTGTTCTCTAGTATTGTCCTTGTCACTACTGGTAGCATGAGGCAGCACCTGAAGCCCATTCAGTCCATCTCCTACAGAATGGCAGAATGAAGGCGATACCAGCAGCAGGACCGGCTTCTGCTCCTTAGTGAGAGGAGGAACAGATGCAGCACTGCCATAGCCCTACAAAATGACCTCCAACGGGATACTGGTGTGCATGTTTCCGACCAAAGTGTCAGAAACTGACTCCATGAGGGTGGCATGAAGGCCCATCATCCTTTAGTGGGATCTGTGCTCACAGCCCAGCACTGTGTAATGTCATTGGCATCCGCCAGAGACCCCCAGATCCTCGTTCTCTTCACAGATGAGAGCAGGTTCACACTGAACACATCTGACATACGTGAAAGAATCTGGAGACACTGTGGTGAACGTTATGCTGCCTGCAACATCATCCAGCAGACCGGTTTGGCAGTTGGTCTGTGATGGTCTGGGGAGGCATATCCTAGGAAGGCCACACAGACCTCCATGTGCTATCCAACAGTACCCTGACTGCTGTTAGGCACAGGAATGAAATCCTGAGAGCCACTGTCAGACCTTGTGCTGGTGCAGTGGGCCCTGGGTTCCTCCTGTTGCAGGACTATCTGGCCTCATGTGGCCAGAGTGTGTAGGCCTTGATGACAAAGGCACCGTTGCCATTTACTGGCCTTCATGTTCTCCAGACCTGAATCCAATGAGAACCTCTGCAACGTTATGTCTTTGTGGATCCGACATTGCCAAGTGGTGCCACATACTGTCCAGGAGCTCACTGAGGCCCTGATCCGAGTCTGGGAGGAGATCCCACAGGACACGATGCAAAGAGCAGTATATTTGGTCACAAACCAAAATATTAAACAAACCAAAATTTAGACTTTATGATGATGCTAGATGGAACGTTAAGGGCTAGTATTAATCCATCGTTTAGATGTGGAGATATTTCACTATGAGTAACTCATTCCAAAACAATCCATGTCCCAACATGAAGGCCTTCAAAACACTATGGGGCAGGTCTTGCCTGTGTGGGGTTTGTTATCTTGAAACAAGCATTTAGTCCCCTAATATTGAGTATTACTTGGCTTGTTATTGAATTACATCCAAAGAAAGTGAAATGAGCCTTTTTGACCTCGTCCTAAACCTGCAGTGCAGAGCTTTTATCTCACAAACATTGTCAGTGCACACTTATGATGTATTCCAACAGGTGAACTTCTCCCAGGCTTGTGTTCAGAAATACAGACCATTTCCACAGTTCCAAGACAATAATCCAAGAGAGTTGCATCATTTTTGTTCAGTTCAATTGGCTTTATTGGCATGACTGCTTGCAATACAAAGCTGCCAAAGCATATTAACATACAATCAAAATAAAAAATTAAATTAATAAGATACAATTCTGAATAATAAATGTTCTTTCCAGCAGACCGTTTTTTTTGAGTTCCTCCCCTTTCAGCTCTGGCAAACAATCATTGGTGGTTGCTGTTAAACACATCACTACAGGTGCACCAGCACAGGAATGTTGCCACAGACACCAGATGTAAAAACTGCCGTAAGTACAGAGAAATCTCCCTGGTGGTGATAGGCATCAATCAGCATTCTCTGAATGTGTTCGGCAAGGTGTGACTCAGGAGGTAGAGGTTGTCCAAGTGAGTCAAAAAGGCTTAGTGCAAACACACTTTGAGTGGTTGAAATAACTAGAACGATGCTATACAAATACAGAGCATTTATATTTAAATATAAAAGTCCTGCACTCCAGCTTACCTCATCAAGTTAAAATCACTAGTGGTAGTCAAATTTGTGGGTTTAAAGGGAACTTAATTTTTATAGGGCATGATTCTAGTGTAGAGTGTATCTTCAGTGATTTCCAAAGAAATTTCCTTAAAAACCACCACACACTTGGCATTTACGCTAAACAATTTCAGAGTGGCAATTCCAGGCACTTGGGATCTCACAGAATGTCACGTGATCAAACATGACTTCAGAAAAAAATCTAACATGGAGGTGGACTGTTGTTGTCAGTTGGCTGCACCATGAATGTTTAATACAACATGGATCCAACGCTCCGTTAGCTTTGTTTCCAATTTTGCACTGTTGCCACTCATCACTGCAGTGAAAAAATCCCTGCGGCCCAAAAAGCATTTTCTCCATAGAGCGCCAGACATCTGTAAAACTGTTGACAGTATGCCTCAAACTGTAAACAAGCTCAATATAAGGTTAATAATGACTCTTTATATAATGAATTTTGAATCCATGGAGGTTTAATAGTTGTAAAACTTTCCATGAGCCGAGAGAAGCAAAACAAATCAGTGACATCATCACAATGTCAAGTCTCTGGACTGTGTAGGAACTCAATGACGAGGCCAACTTAAGAATAACTACTGTACATTTTCAGTGGGCCACATAAAAAAGAAGTAAACCCGAAAGCAAGAAACCTTATGCCTTATGAGCCAGGCAAGCAATTTTTATTGGACTGAATCTGTGCCATATTTGGGTCTGGTATCCAATCTACATTCAGCTCCATTCACAAAACATAGCAAAAAATGTTTATTTAAATGGAAACGGTGTTGCCTCGAACACCATGTTGTGTTTTTAATATGGTGGGGTTTATTTACACGCCACTGCTGACTGGATAACACATCTGACACCCTACTAAACATACCTTAAAGCTTATTGCACAACATTTCAAGGAAACATGAAGTCCATGGATTGCATGAAAAACAAAAAAAGAGAAAAAACTCTGGATGAAGTCATGGCTGAGAAGACGAATCAGCATGACTATTACATTTTGCAGTGTGAGCTGGAGGTGAGGTGAAATAAGGTTTTATGGAATACCTGATTGGTGATGATTGCCGGTCAGCATGCTCTCATTGGCTATGGAGGGTTTCTGCTCATTATTCCATGCTGTTCCTTTCACACAACAGAATTTCCTAAATATCAAACATGTTTAACACTTAGTTTTCTGTAAATCTCTAATCATCATTGTTGCGCATTTTACGTCAAATTTGAATGAGTGAGTGATGAATGAGTGCTAGAAGCTACATGCTAAAACAACCAAGGGGGCGTAAACCTCTTATTTAAACCTCTTATTTGCTGGTCTAGCAGGTTTCTGACTTTCATGTTGTGCTTTGAACACTGTCACATCATTGTTGACTGGTTTTTGGTAGCAGTATAACATGGGACACACCAGAATATCACTGAATGATGTGGAGCACATTACATAATGGATTCTCACAGACGACATCCTTAATGACAAATCATGTAGATTTGGGTTCAGGCACAATCACCCATCCCACACATTTTGAATTTAAGGATGGGAATGAGACAATCTGAAACTTAACTTTGACTTGTCAGTATTTCATTTAAGCTCCCTAGTAAATACTAAAACGAAGCAATGCTGCTGAAATTTCACTGTTCAGAATAACGCACAAATATCAAACACGTTCTCACTACACAGCAACACTTTAAGAACAGTGGGAGGCTGACATCACAGCTGGGCGGTGACAAGGCCCCATCGACGTGTATTGTGACTATTTGACATGAATTATTCTGAGGTCACACCTCACAGTTGCAGTCAGCAGGCAAAATGATATAATATGGCTTTGTAACATTTTCTCAAAACTGCTTATTTTTTCTCAAAGTTACATCATTCTCATAGCACATAGCATGTAGCAATAGTCTACTTTATTACCATTTAATCTCAAATGTCTGCTTGTATTAGAAAATTAATAGCATGGTATCCACGTGATCTAATCTATATCTTATCTTGGATAATATGTTGCAGTACAAGAAGACATGAAACCAGCAGGATGCGCAAAGTAACACCTTTGTGTGACTGTCTCCAGCCACAGTAACTAATTAGATTAACTAGAAACTGTAGCATCACATGCAGGCTGAAGAAAACAGTCAAACAATACAACCAAAGCATCTGGGTAATCAAAGCAGGACGTGTGAAAGTAGTTGCTGGATTCCATAGAATTAGCATTATTTGTTTTCTCCACCAACTAGACTGACTGCAATTGATGAGGTCCTCAAAAACCAGTATGAAGCTACTGTCAGAATTTTGTCACAGTAAATCCAGATACATCACAGAGCATCTGATTAGCACACCCACCTGTTCCTATAGAGCAAATTGTACCAAGAAAGCCCTGAGTAACTCACTGCTGTGGCGCGGCATGGCAAAGGCAAGGCAAGGCAAGGCAAGGCAAGGCAAGGCAAGGCAAGGCAAGGCAAGGCAAGGCCAGGTAAATAGTAAACCACTGCTTGTTTTTAAAACTCTCTTTTTTTAGTTAAACAGATCAGCCTGTCTGACTGAACTGTGAACTTGCTGTTTTTTTAACAGTAAATGTATCCTTATATTTAAAGGCTCAAATTGTCCCATTGGATTGTGTTAAAATCCAGTGATCGCTGCAATTTGATGACAAGTTAGTTTGGTTGTATGGTATTTGAGATGAAAGGCTTGTATAGATCTATCTAGTGTTATAGATGTATTCAGATATTGGCCTCAAGTAAATTCTCTACAGCTGGAGTTGACAGGCTGGTTTGTGTTCAAGGACCCATTAGCAAAGGTTTTCTCCCCATTTCTTTTTATTAATGGAAAGGTTTAAACAGTAAAAAGATTCAAACTCTCAGTCCTTTGGATGACCAATGAAATCCAGGCTGGTTTCATTTGTCATTAGAATTACTTCTGTCAGGATCTGGATATGCATCAAAATATACAGAAACCATTATCTTACATTATCTTCAAGTGTTAGGAAATCCTGGAAGTTTCTTAGATGAGAAACTAGATCCAGTTTCACACCACATTTTAGAGAAATGTAGACATCACCAAACCATCTGCTTAGTCAGTACTTTATTTTTCATTTTGGCACAGAGAAAGTACAGAGACAAGCGTCTCTGTATCCATATGATTATTTAGAGGTTATTGACATCGACTGCTTCATCTGTTTTGCCCACACAAACTATAGGATGTGCTGCTGAGGCAGTGCTGCAGCTGAAGCAGACAGAAATGTATGCATGTTCACTGTCTTTTCTGCATGTTGGAAAAAACAGGGAGGTTGACCTGAAGTGTCAGCATGCTCCTCATGTGTTTAAGTACTTGGTAAGGAAGGAGCAGCTATGCAGCTTAGCAACATGCTATGGTGTATTTAGGATATGAACAGAGCAATTCAACTATGGTTCTTTAAGAGCGTAGGAGAAAATGAATGTGGTTCATCAACAACATTACTATACAGGTTCTCCAGTTGTAGGCATGTCATATTTCCATATCTGTTTTTATTCTATTTTAATACAGCTAATCACAAAGAGGCTCTCTGTAGATTATCAAGTCCATCACAAAGCCAGAGTACAATCCCATCCAAAGAACAATAATAGCCCAAGGGGGTATTGTGCAGTCACACAAGGGCTCAGGTGTGTCCTTCATATGTAGGTACATGGATTCTGGCATACAGCACTGCATCCCTACAGCTGTCTTCAGCAGGACTGCAGCAGACTGTGCAGCAGCAGCAGCAGCATTCCTGGCCAGGACAGCCGTGAATGTGATGGGAGGGGCAGACAGACCAGAAGAAGTCTGGGGTCCAACATCCTCTCTGCCGAGGCTCACGGCCCCCCCACCCCCTACTTAAAAACCCCATCCGGAACCCAAATCTTCTTCATGAGTTTTTTTAAAGCCTTTTCCGTAGAACAGGAGGTACCAACGTGAAGTGAAGTTGAACGGGACACCGAACCAGCGGCGTGGAGGCTGTTAAGTTGATGTTTCTTCTTTGGCCTTGTGTTCCCACTAAATCAGGAAAATTGCTTGGTGTAGCTGTATCGGAGAGAAGGCTCGGGAGGAGGTAAAACAGCGGGACATGATGAGTGAGAAAGAGACGGCGACAGAGAAGATAATAACAGGTAAAAAAGCTTATTTCTTCACCGCAACATTTCCCCGTAGTTTTTAACATTCATCTGTGATAGCATAGCTGTAAAGGGCGCCTATGTACGCAGTATGTGTTCGGTGTGGTCGAACGTGAGACGCGTTCACGTGCACTACTGAGGTTTCTGAGGCTGCGGTCACAGTAAAGGCTGGTATTGTTGCGCTGCGGTGCTGTTTAATGTTTAAAGTCTTTGTAACACCTCAGCTGCAGTGCAGGGAGTCTGTGTGAGCCTTAAAGCACTGCCTTGGCTTTCCAAGGACAGTCGCAGTGCAGGACCTCGCCTACTGGCCTGCACAGAGCCGAACTCTCCAGACGATCATGGCGATACTAAAAGTTTGTCACACTGGTTCGTGTTTTCCAACTGCGAGTCCGAGCTCGGTGTGGCAGGTTGTTTGCAGTTGGCTGGAGAATAGGTCGGCTCAGTTCTATCCTCCATAACGGTGCAGAGTTTGGTCACATGGCCCGTCCCACCGGAGCTGTGACTCAATGCAGCAAAAAAGTCTGCACCGTGTCCTCAGGTAACGCAGCGTTCGTCCGCGCCCAGGCGGTGCTGCCGCCGCCTGAACAGGGCGGGTACGAGCATTTATGGCCACCGTGTTTAGGCTAGCCTATACGTCGACTTTGTTTTAGTCTAGCGGGGTGATTTGTTTTTCTGTCCTAGGTACACACTGTACTGTAATGGCAATACAATCCGATGAACTCCATTCGATTTCATTGTTGCTCGCTTGTCTGAAAGCACAAGTCATTCCTCATCATTTATGGAAGGCAACTTTGTAAATAACCATACACTGCAATTCCGAATACACTCAACACACCAAGCAGCATTTATTTGAACAATGTTTCAACTTTTAGGTTTCTCCATCATGACATCACGTCATTCACTGAGGGC